>CM043020.1:4280093-4463634 GCA_023690525.1 Holotrichia oblita | reverse complement strand
GACAAATGTAGACGATGTCGACAATGTAGAAAAATATGTCAAAATTATAGGTTATGTCACATAACATAACCTACACGCCTGTCAGTATGTTAGTTGTCACGCTTCAGGTGCCCGCTAGATTTGTTGTTTACCGATTTGTGTTGAACTGTTAACTGTGTCCATTGTTTTAGTACTATAGTTTTGAAAATTATGATGAGTGGACGTGGAAGAAAATTAAATGACAACTATTTAAACCTAAATTTTGAATCTGTGCATATTAAGAAAAAGCCTGCCGCAAAATGTATGGTTTGCGACAGTATATTGAAGGTTTTGTAGAAATGTATGTAAATTAACAACTACGTTAACCTCAAGATCAAGGAGTCCCCACCGTCACCACTATCAGCAGAAAATATCTCCTACACAAACTGTAGAGGTAATTAATTACTAATTCAGTGGCCCCAATCAATTTGTTAATAGTTACATTCTTCTCGCTTTATGCGAGAAGTACAGAAATAGTTATTGATGAAAATGATAATATTGATAACTTGCCTCAATCAACAAGCACCGTAACACTTCCTCTTGGTACTTATGAATTGGACGATAATGGAGCTTTAAGGAAACTGGAATGTGATGATGCTATTGATATAGAGAAGATCGAGATGGAAACTGTTACTTCAGGAAATCTGACTGAAACTGAAACGTCATATATAAAATGCAATGAGACTAAGAAAACAAAAAGCAGAAAGAATATTACTTCCTATGTTGATACTTTAACAGTTGAAGAAGAAAACAAGATTAATGACGCCTTAAGTAAATTTATATTTGGTTATGGACTACCATTTAGTTTCGTTGAGTCACCACTTTTCAAGAATTTTATAAAGGTACTGCGTCCAGCATATGCCGGTAAAATTCCTGGACGCAAAAAATTAAGTGGCAGTCTTTTGGAAACTTGCTATAATGAATGTATAGAAAAAGCAAAACAGAATCGTTTTGAAGGAGCGAGTATTGTCTGTGATGGTTGGATAAATAGGGCAAATAATTGCAAAACTGTGGCAACAATGCTGCAGAGTGCTGAGGGTGGAAGTTCTTTTTTAGAAGCTTGGGACTTGAGCACAGAATCTGAAACGGCAGATAAGCTAGCGGAAATTCTAGTTGAATCTAAAAACATTGCCAAAACAAAATTTAATATCGAGTGCTCCAGTGTTGTTTCGGATAACGCAAGTGCCATGTTGAAAATGGGAAAACTGCTAGCACATACCATATGGCATAGTACTTGCAGCAGTCACACTGGAAATCTTTTAGCTAAAGATGTACTAGATAAAGCACTGGTAGACAATGTCGTCACAATACTAAAGGAGTTTAAATCGCCTGATTTAGAAAAACTGATCGTACTGAGTGGAGGTCACCGGATCAAATTACCAGCAGAAACAAGATGGTGTTCCTACCGGGATTCTTTTGCCAGCCTATTGGCAAATTTAGATCACATGAAGCATACTTTAGCTAGCACAAAGAAAAAATCAAACCAAAAGTTACTGAACTAGTTTTTAACGATAATTTTATATCCGAGGTAGAAGAAAATCTTGAAATTCATACACCAATTTGCACTCTAATCAACACCTGCCAAAAAGACGACACCTCTGTAGCTGGCGCAGTTAAGTTATGGTTAAATTTAAAACTTCCCATAAAATTCTCTAAAATCTAGACAAGAAATGGCTCTTAATATTTACGCCTTATCTGCCTTCTATTTGCACCCCAAATATGATAACTCAGAGCTAACGGCTACACACAGAAACAAAGTACACTCTTTTATGCTCAACCATCTTAGCCATGAAGGTATAGAAGAATTTGATAAATTTAATATGAAGACTGGAATATTTCAACTACTAAATGAAAAAAATTTAGTAAAACCGTTTGCGTTTTGGCGAATGGCACAAAATGAATGTCCAGAATTAAGTAAGTTAGCTTTTAAATGATTGCGAATCCCAGCTTCTTCGGCTATTCTATTGGTATATTTTTACTATTATGGAATGTTAAATTGTGTTTTTTTTTAATACCGGTACTTAATGCATTTGGCTTTTGTTTGTTTTCTGGGAATAAAACCCATATAGCACACAATGTCCGATGGACATCCGATACAAGTCCATCTTACGTACAAACGTACATGGACAAAATGCGGACGTACATTGGATGTACTTGAATGTATGTACAACGGACAGTTGGAGTGTATGTACATTGGACGTACAGATGCGAACATTGTTGTCTTTAAAATACGAAGTAAAATATTATTAACGAGAAATGTAATAAGAAAAAGTAATAACTATTAATTCATATTCAAAAGTGCCATTATGAGCGCCTCTAATAAAATTCCAATCACGTCTCTATGTAATAAATGTACCATACTGTGATAATTGAATAATGGTATAGAAATTTCTATAATAATTAATATAATTCTGGACGTAAGCCACTATAGCAATTTTTTTACCACATATACGTAAGTGTATTATAAGTAAGCAGATAATGTTGAAAATTTTAACAGTCTCTATACCATGCTCCCCAGGTACTACATTGATTATCGGACATTAATCTGGTAAACATTAACACTTTTAACGGTTACTCTTTGGTTTTAACCACAAAAGGGCGACAAAAGCCGAGCGTATCCGAGCTGAATCGAACGTTGTGCAAACAGACTTTCATGTTGTAGTCATGTTCACAGGTCATGTTTTCCTGTATGTCACGTTCTAGATAGTATCATCGGATCGGGTGTCGGGGGTGTCTATGTTTGTGTAAAAGGTAATTATAATTTCTCTAGTTTTGCTTATAGTGCGTTCTTAAGCTATTTGGCTGAACTTCCGTATGTCGACCACTGAATTGACAATTCATATGCAGTTTAACGGAAATTACACGTTTTACTGAGTTCAAAATGGCCCCCCCTTTTTTTCAGTCTAATGGCCATTCGCACGGTAAGCGCAGCTTTACCATTAATACCTTGATGGTAAAGCTGCGGTGTAAACCGCAGTAAGATACCTAAAAATTGCTCTAAAGAGTGATATTTCTAGATGTTTCGCTAGTGTTTTGACATTTCTGTGAGGATTTTCAGTTGATATCCAGTCAGAATTACGAAATATCAGCGGCAATTTTAAAACGTCGTACAGGAATATAAAAATAATTATCAGTTTTTATTTTGCAGTATCTTTTAATTATAATTAATAGATAGATATCAGTAACTAAATAAATATCTCCTCTTGTATTTTATTAAATTTAGTGCAAATACATATATAAAATAGAAACGTATCTAATGAATTAGTTTAGTTTTGACGAGATGTTAAATTGAATATTAAAAATGTTTTCAAATTTAGTCAGAATAGTTTCTTAAATATTCGTAATTTTCTTCTAATTATTGTGGATGACATGTAAATAATTGTTTTAAAGATAAATTTATATGCAATAATATCAAATTTCCCTTCGTAAATTTAATAAAACGCAAAAGAAGATAGGTATGTTGTTTAGTTGCTGAAATATACCTGAACGACGGACACGTCTTAAAATAGCCCCTATTATATTATTCGATATTTCATAATTCTGACTGGATATCAACAGAAAATCCTCACAGAAATGTCAAAACACTAGCGAAACATTATCTTGGACTGATCTCCGCAAAAAAAGGGGAACGTTTTGAACTCGGTAAAACGTGTACTTTCCCTTAAACAACCTGTGAATTGCCAATTCAATAGTCGACATACGGAAGTCTTACCAGTTATTTATATAAAAAAAACTATTTTCACTATTCTTATAGAAACAGACAATAACATTACTGATGCGAATATAAATATGAGGTTATGGGTTGCAGTATATTGCCAAAACTAGATAACGTCACTGTAAATTCCATTCAGCTCTATACCTCAACAACGTTACCTGCGATAATAAGTATTCATTTCACTTGAAATTGGTAAGATTATAGGGATCCACACTCTGACATTATATGTATAATGTCATCTTATATTTATTCTCAGATCCAATTCATGCATCCAAATCATCGCGGGAGATCTATAGTAGTAATTGGATTAAATCTCATTTAAAATGCCGAAATATAGAGTACGCAGAGCACTTTATAAAAGGGCGCAAAAAGTGTCAGATATCATAAATAATGCAATTATAACTTCTGCAGTATCCATCGATACACAAACTTATAATAATAAAAATGTGACATGCTTACATAATTCGTTTACTGAAAGTAATAACACTGCGAGTTCTAGTTGTGTTCATGAAGCAATAAGATGGGATACAAATTTTGATAGTGATGATTCAAGTTATAGTGAAAATGAGTATGAGCAAAACACATGCAATTTTAGTAATTCTATTAAACGTGTAGCTGATAATATTGAGGCTCCTGAAATATTCGCAGTTACTACTAGTGCAGAAGATAAATTCGCACCTAAGAAACGTAATTTACGTTATTCATTAGCCGAGTGGGCATGTAAATTTAAAATTCCGCATAATGCTTTAGATAATTTGCTAGTTATATTAAAAGATGATCATCCATGCTTACCTTTAGACAGTAGAACTCTTTTACAATCACCACGTACATTATCTTTCACTGACATTAATCCAGGGCAATATTATCATTTTGGTCTTGTCAATGCTTTGAATAATTTATTAAATAATTTGGAACCGACTGAGTACAGTAGTTTAAGCTGTGTAGAAATAATAGTTAACATTGATGGTCTGCCATTATCTAAATCTAGTAGTACGCAAGTATACCCAATTTTATGTAGCTTATTTAAGTATTCATTTGTAGAGATAATAGGTCTTTATCATGGGTTTGCAAAACCAAAAGATGCAAATGCTTTTTTAAAGCAATTTATTGACGAAGCAATTTATTTAATAAATAATGGATACTCACATAATGATAATCACTATACATTCAGAGTTGTTGCATTTGTTTGTGACGCTCCGGCGAAATCATTTATAACTTTCACAAAAGGGCACACGGGTTATAGTTCATGTAGTAAGTGTTATGTTGAAGGAACATTCGCAAGTAATAAGGTATGTTTCCCGGAAACCGTTAATCTGAAAATTAGGGCTGATGTGGAATTTAGACAGAAGGTAGAGGAAGAGCATCACACTGGTACTTCAGCTATCGAATTATTACCACATTTTGATATGATACAAAATATTCCTTTAGATTATATGCACCTTGTCTGTTTAGGTGTCATGAGAAAGTTAATCTTACTGTGGTTGTCAGGAAAGCCACCTAATAAATTGTCTCATGCCAAAATTTCTGATCTTTCGAACCTGTTAGTAAATACCGCAAAACAAATTCCTGTTGAGTTCGTGAGAAAGCCCCGTTCTCTCTGTGAGGTGAAAAGATTCAAAGCTACAGAGTTTCGACAATTTTTATGTTACACTGGACCAGTCGTCTTAAAATCTGTTTTACCTGTAAATATGTATGTAAATTTCCTTTCATTTCACGTTGCTGTTAGAATTCTTTCTTCTGCATATCTCATAACAGAGCATATAGAATATGCGCGATCGTTATTAAAGTATTTTGTTGAAACGTATATTGTGTTATATGGAAAGGAGTGTGTAACTCACAATGTTCACAATTTGTTACATTTGTGTGATGATGCAATTAAATTTGGTGTGTTGCAGAATTTTTCTTCGTTTCAATTTGAAAATTATTTACAAAAACTGAAAAAGTTAATCCGGAAAGGTGACAAACCTTTAGCTCAATTAGCAAAAAGAATAATAGAACAAAACCAATTAACCAATGTAATTAATTCTGAAAAACAGTTACAAAGTAAAATTACACCAAAATATCCACACCATAACGGGCCTCTAATTAATAATGAACAATGTGTACAATATACTCAAATCAATTTCAAAGATTTTTCTTTAAAAACAAACCAGAGTGACAACTGCTGTTCTTTGCAAAACAAGTCTATTATTAGTGTTGAAAATTTTATAGAAATTGATGAGAATCTATACATTGTAGGTCGTAAATTTATGTCCGTAAATAATTTTTTTGATACACCTTGTGAATCATCGTTTTTAAACTGTTTTATAGTATCGTCACTGAGTAATTTACAAAGATGGAACGTTGCAGATATTGCTTTTAAGTACGTTAAACTCTTAACTCAAGATAATTTCGTTGTTGTGCCTCTGTTACACTGTGAAAGGAGTTGACACCGTCGAAATCCTCTTTTAAATTTAAGAGAAGAAATTAGAATATATGTGCTGCCAATTCGACAGAGAGAAATGTCACAAACTTGGGCCGTCGTTAAGTTTCCAGACGAAGGCACTGTAGAGGCTGTTCCGACTTCATGGTTAAATGGATGTTTGTGCTATTGGCCACCTCTTACCAAACCTGAGGTAAGAGTTGCGATAGAAACATGTCACATACCGGATCCAGCATGGCTCACGTATAAATTTGAATCCTTTAGAAACAATATATTTGGTAAGTCATAATTACAAAAAAATATTGTATGCTAAAATATCTACTCATAGATACATTTCAAGAAGCTAAAAAGAAGTCCATACGAGCCACAAAAACATCAGACTTAGAATCGGATTCACAAAATTATTCTCAACCTGAAGTTTCTTCCAAAAAAAGAAAAATTTTTAGAAAATTGTTTCAACGGTACTCTTTTTCTGAAGAAGAGATGGACGGTGAAGAAGAATTATCTTTGCCTATACCGCCTTCCCCTACATCCGGAAACACAATTCGGCGGGATTGACCTACGGCCAGTCAGAAGGATCGCACTTTTACCAGTGCAACTACGCCTTCTTCAACCATCTATAACAGCAGCCCTGTAACAGGTATTAAATGTTCAGATTATTAGGAAAGAAAACACGTAATGCAATTTAAGTTTTAGGTGATTACTCAAAGCAGTTTATCGAATCAGGATCTACACCAACATCTTCACTTCAACACAGTCGTAATAAGTCCGAAAATTTGGGTACAATTTGCAAATTGTCTACAAGTAGTAAGTATCTGAACCCGTCGTTGGCAAAGAGAGAAAACTTTTATTTTCAGGTGTTGATGGTGTGAAAGGACAACCACAGGAACCTGCCAATGAAATACTTTTAAGCTATTTGAAAAAAGTGTTAACAAAACAAAATTTGTTGCAAGGTATGCTGTCGGATGTATTGACTGAAATTGACTCACTTAAGCAGAAATTCAATAGAACAGATGGTTTAGAGGACATAAAAACTTCAATATTTACTGAAGCCCACTATCTACCAATAGATAACCAGGCTGACCTAAATAATTTTGAAGAATTTTTAGGTGACGAAATAAAGATGACAAGCAGTGTAAGAAAATTGCTTGATTTAAATTATCATATGCATGTTTTGTAATAGTCTGTATATTTTATGGCAATATTTTATGATAATTTTTTAGGTAATCGAATTATCTATGCTAGGTGGAAACAATATATACGATTTTGTTTTTCGATCAGCAGGGAAATTGATTACGAATAAATTTGCAGGAGCGGAGTATAGTTTTTTGGGACGGAAGGCCAAAAAAAGTTTTCGTGAACTGAATTTAGCAATCTTATTGTTGAGTGAGTTAATAAAAGCACAATTTTTAATTTGTATGAAGCTTAGCGGTATGAAATTTTATCAATGCTTGAATAGAAGAGTAGTCTGCATATATGAAGCATACGTGATTCTTTTGGATTTTTTAAAACTACTTCTAATTATTATATTTTCGATTTTTAGAAAGTGCACAAAAGTGTTTTCCCACCGCTACGAGTAAACAGGTGGAAACCGAAATTGCCAAATGGCTACGTCGATGCAGCGAACGGGGGAAGAAATTGATAAACTAATTACAGATATTATATATACGATTTGATAATAAATATATATCTCAAGTATTTCTGTTTTCATTAATTAATTTCATCTTATTCATTGATATAAAGCTATGTACTATAAATAATTACGCGGAATTTGAATTACCGGGATTTTAAACTGCAATATAAGAAATTCCAAATGTGGGTGTTCACTGTACATCCACGTTTCGTCCACTGAACGTCCACGTGTTGTGTGAATATACAGGTATCGCCGTACATTGGACGTACAGAATGTACATCCTGTGTACATACAACTTTGTGAACTTTGGATGTCTGTTGTACGTCCATAACATGTCCCCTGTACCATCACAGGTCGTACACTGTACATTGATTTGTACACAATTAGACGTCAGTTGTACGTCCATTGAATGTACATGTGCTATCTGGGAATATTTATGCACAAAAGTGTTGATCTGCATTTGATTTACTCTACAGTACTACAGTCTTAATTTTGGAGTCTCCAATAATTGTCGACATAGAAAATTAAATTGTCGACATTACATTGTCTACGCGTCATCAATTACTTTGTCGACGCGCCCATCCCTGTGTGCAGTTCGTTCTTTTAATAAGCATCGAAATCTCATTTTCAATAAAACCCAATGCATCTTTTCTTGCTAATATTATATGGCCCTGATTATATCTTACTTCAGCATCATTTATGGGATTTCTGTATGGTGTCAGATTCCTAATTTTATTTTGGCTCCCCTGTAAAATTTGCATAAATGGAGTTGGAACAACTGAAGAATGTCCAAAATGCGTGTCTTCGATATATTCATGGAATCCGTAAATATTATCACATTTCCCATAAGCTCGGTGACACCGCCTTGGTTGAATATGAGAAACAGAAGAGAATTGCTTCTGGAAGCGCAATTGTTTCTCTTTTGGCTCTTCTGGTGACTTCCATGCCGCACACTGACGTTTTGTTTTCAGCTAGTATTGACAACACCACGTTTCATCACCAGTTACAACGGCTGGCATGCTTACCGGATTACTTTGGGACATTTTGCTAAATCCTCCAATCGTTTTGGTCGTCTGTCAGAGTGCCTGGTACGAAGTGCGCACTGTTTGCCCAAATCTTGGGTCAAAATTCGATAAACTGTGCTTTTAGGTATCCCAGACACACAGCAGCCACTTCGAAGAATCTTTTTGAGTTTCTCGATGTTTGCTTCAGTGCGAATGGTTGTTGGCATCGTCTCACAAGGTCCTCACGACCAAGACTCCTATCAGAACTTATTTCTATTTAAACCAATGAAATTTCAACTTTGAGAGTTTGCATTAATGCATTACGATACGCTGAAAAAATTGTTAAAGGTAAAGCAAAAAATTTATTAATTAGTGGACGTTCAAGAATTGTGTCGTTCGTTCGTTTTCACTTCGTAAAGCAGCTTTTTTTATTTTCAATCCGAGCAAAACTGTACACATTTTCTTATATGTATGCTCTACTGAGCAGGTTCTCGTTTTTCAGGGATTTTATTTTCGTATCACAGTCCAAACGTTTACGTAAGAAGAAATCCACAAATACGAAAATCAAAATACAACGAACTGTCACGAATCTATTCTGAACTCAGTTCTAGGTGGTTCGTGCGGAAAAATAATATCTATAACGAAGATTAATTGTTTTCAAATTCTCGTTGTGTGCTGAAATAAAAACGCACAGATAGAGCTGCTATTCTACTCTCAAGATCAGTTTATATTTATCCGTAATCCTGGCAGTGGTTGTATGTAAGAACATACATACACCTGCTACACGGAATTTAGCTCTAAATAATGATATAACAAAATCTACCTCTACAACCTTCGAGATATTTAAAAATTTACATTTTTATGCAAGCAATCCTCTAATTTTGTGTGATGGCCTTCATTAAGCTTTAGTTTCAGGAAGAAATCTATTTTCATAGTCAGTATATTTAAAAATAATCTGAACGATTTTATTACTATTTTTAAACAGTTTTATAAAAGCCTGCAGACAATATTAAATGTCCTTTTTAGGATAATACGCAGTAAAGTACTGCGTAGTTTAACTAACTTTAGTAATATTGATGTTCATCAATTCATGTCGATGTTATTAAAGTCCGATATAAATTATATAAATTTATATCTAGCTCCAATGTATACATACAGCAACTAACACTAATTACTATTAGCTTTTTACCTAATACTAATCATCAATAATTTATCGACAATTTATATTTAGAACGCGATGAAAGTGCCAACAAGAACCATTAGAGATAAAATTTTTATAGAGTTTTTGTAATTAGTGCTATATTATTAAAGTGTTAGAGTATTTCCCGATAGATTAGAAAATGTTAATATTGATGTTCGTCGCTTTGGTGCATCTCCCCCTCGAATATAACATGAAATTTCACTTTTAACACGTCATATAGACAGTTTGTCCCAGATCCAATGAGATTTATTCAAAATAGTCTCATTCTAAGTCAATACAGTGCAGAAAACGTTCAACAATTAACAATTACAACTCATCGGCTGGAATGGTCTTCAGTTTGGTGGTCGAAGTCTTTTGAATGACCGAAACGATTTCCTTTCATCGCCAATTTCAGTTTAGTCGTACGGAGCCAAATTAGGTGAATACGATGGATGATCGATAGCAATGATGCCTTTTTTGGTCAAGAATTCACGTACCTGCTCTCTCCTTTTTTGGGTTCTTATGATGACATTTGAAGATTTTGAGTTTAGCCGTTCCAAAACAAACGAAAAAGGTTAGGTTGTTTGGCTTCCACTGGTTGGCAGTGTACTTGCCTAGAGCACCAGAGGCAAACAAGTATCCAAGAAATATTTATTATTTGGCACAATATACCATCTCAGACAGATCGATGTTTTCAGAGTAAAATGAATAATTACAAAAGAACTTCATCTCGTCAGTCGTGGGCAGAACAAGCTATGAAAAAAGCTATACTTGCAATTCAGCAGCGTAAGATGGGATGGCAGTTGGCTTCCAAAACATATTCTGTACCATCCTCAATGCTACGTAGACGTGTACAAACAAAACTGGGTGGGCAAAAGGTTACCTGGGGGATAGTAAAAACACATTTGATAAAACTTTAGAAGATGAAATTGTAGAACATTTAAAAACTTTCGAAACGAGAGTCGTGCTGAACGGAGACAAACTTCTATGAATGCCGTGGGCAACTTCGTTCTACTGGCATTCATTTTTCCTGGGAAAGAACATGAAACATTGATGAATGAAGCACCTGCCGGCCGGTTCTATGGGTTTTACACAAGAAAAAGGATGGATGACTGCTGATGTTTTTCTTAAGTGGTTAAAATATTTTGTAAAGTATGTAAAACCGTACGAGGGAGCGTTTTTATATTCGCGGAATGAGCGGGTTGTAGGGGGGTGATTAGGCGCATTGGGGGCGTGGGCTGTGCAGCGACTCATAATTAGTATAAATACGAAGTTTCATTGTTATTAGACAGTTAGTCTTTGAGCTATCGTCAACCAAGTAACATAATCAGGAGTGAAAAGTGAAATATGGAAAAAATCGAATGTCGTGCCGTTATAAAGTTCCTTACCAGGCAAGGAAAATCAGTCGCGACCATAATGAATGAGATGTCATTGGTTTACGGCGATTCTTGTCCAGGAAAAACCATGGTGTACAAGTGACATAGTTTATTTAAACAAGGAAGGGAATCCCTTGAAGACGACCCGAGGCCGGGCAGGAGCATTGAGGTGACCACTTATCCAAAAAGTTGAAAAAATTGTACTCGAAGATGCTCGACTAAAGAAGAAACAACTCGCAGAAATGGTTGGAGTATCCGATACAACAATTTTTAAGATCCTACACGATCATCTCGGCATGTCTAAGGTCAGCGCAAGATGGGTGCCGAGAATGCTCACGCCGCCGCAAAAACAACAGCGCGTAGAGTGTTCGCGTGCATTTTTGGACCTCTGTAATGAAGACAAGGATGGTGTATTGAGTCGAATTGTTACTGGAGACGAAACTTGGGTTCATCATTATGAACCTGAGTCCAACCAAGACTCCATGCAGTGGCATAAAAAGGGCACAGCCCCTCCCAAGAAATTTAAAGTGTCACAATCAGCTGGGAAACTCATGGCAACGGTAGTTTGGGACTCGGAAGGAATATTGTTGATTGATTATAAAGATAAAGCTGTTTCTATAACCGGAGAATATTACGCTTCAATATCAGAGCGACTAAAAGAAGCCATTAAAGAGAAAAGACGGGGAAAATTGACGAAAGGTGTGCTGCTTTTGCACGACAACGCGCCCGTCCACAAGAGCCGCGTTGCGTTAGCTGCTCTGCATAAGGTGGGCTTCGAAATTGTGAATCACCCACCCTACAGCCCATACCTGGCCCCGAGTGATTATTACCTGTTTCCGAAAATGAAAAAAGAGCTGCGGGGTAAAGGGGTCAAGGAGGCAGTTTCGGCATATTTTGCAGATAAAGAGAAATCATTTTTTTATGAGGGTATAAATAAATTAATTCAAAGATGTGAAAAATGTATCCGTCTTGCAGGTGAATATATTGAAAAAGAAAAATAATTTGGTTTTTATCTTTCCACCCCTTATCACCCATTCCGCGAATATAAAAACGCTCCCTCGTAACGAATTGGTTACTAAAGTATTTCCCGATTGGATCTTTTTCCCCTTCAAACGTGACTGATGTCGATATGGACGACCAAAGTGAAACGATTCAGCTGTCAAGCATTGGTGACGAAGATAGAGCTGGTTACATCTGCAGTTGGTGAGTCATCAAAAAAATTAACAAACGAACAAAATAAAAGTATGGGTAGCCAAATGAATGAGATTTCCATCGCAGAAATATCTCCTTTACCTTCTGCCTCAGCAACAGTTAAGAGAAACAAACGTAAACGAGGAATGACACTCCAAATCTTCAAGAAGCAAAAGAAGTTGAAAATCAAAAGAAACAACAAAAAACCCAAAGAAAATCTGCTCGAACTGTTACCAAAAAGCTATTTTTGGACGACAGTGATGATACACAATCTGTAGAAACCGACGACGAAGACGGCGCTGCATGCATTTTTTTGCAATGACTTATAGTTACAGTTTATCCCGAAGAGATGAAATGTGGATAAGGTGGCAAAAGTGCAAAAAGTGGTGTCACAATGAAGTGCACGCTTGAACAGAAAAGCCAAAACGCCAAAACGTGTCAGGTCTTATTGAGCGCAACTAGCTATTTTTTTACCAGCTTATGGGTGAACCGTTCCATTAGCTGACGAATAAACCCAGATTGACCGGAAACTTTGGTCACAGAAATTTATGAATTCGACGAGGTAAACGCTGTACACCAGATATTGCTTCCATCGTGACTTCACTTTGTGGTAATCACCGAGCAGATCTTCTGCCTGTTCATTTACTTTAATGATTTGAGCCCTTCCGGCAATATTCAATTTTTAGTTAATAAGTTGCCTTTTGGGACCCCCTTCTTTTCTTTTCTTTTCTTCCCTTTTTACTGCCTGTATTTTATGATTAAGATTATTTGAGTTCTGTGATATTATATGTGGGGCTGTGACTTGATCAAGCTGACATCGTGGAAGCTTTATGCTTTCTAGACCTCTGTGAATAATTACCAACCTTTTGAATTTTAATTTTGGTATTTTCTTTTACCTTCTTTTTTCTATTTTCCTCTACTACCTTTACGACTGATTACTTTTGTTTATGGCTGCAAGTTTTAGCATTAATTTGGTTACCATATATTTTATTGCTCGTTTATTTTAATAAACTTGGTATAATTATTACTTATTATTTGCTTTATTTATAACCGATCTGAACAACGACCATATCCAACTGGGCCGGCGGCTGACTAGATGATAGGATTGATTTTACTGTAGGTAGGTTCCGAAACTTTTGTCAGGTACCTACCAATTGTTCTGACGCGCAAGCTCTGACTTTTAGGCCCAGAGGAGTAACATAATTTCTTTAACTGTCTCAATGTTTTCTTCATTGTAATCGTCCTCACTAGGTCCTTACGACCGTCACAGAATCGCCCAAAACTAACGGAAAACATGTGCATTGCTGCATTATCTGGTACAGACTGTATACGCCACACCTCGACTAGATATTATTACTATTACTATAGTTACTAAAAATAAATTTAATGTTTAGAACATTTTCTACATACAAACACCCATTATATAACCTTACTTTTACTACCGGAACAAGAACTGCTAGTATACACAACGTTGTTTAATTATATTATTTATTGCGTTGGAATAACGACAAATTCCATCTATTCAAGCCGCATGAAAGATCCCCGTGTATAGATACGATTTTTTTTAAACAACCTACACTCTCTTATATAAACGTTTAGATTATGAAATTTGCAAGAAGTACTTTGAGAAAGTCGCCATCTAATTCGTTCGTGTTAACTGCGACACTAATCGAGATTTATATTTTAAATAAAATATATTCGAAGTAAATATACTAGAATTTTGGAGACGTTTCGTTACCCTATGAAATTTGGACAATTTTGAAATAACTACCCGAATTGTTGCCAAGAAATAATTTGGCAAATTATACTGCGTCGCTATTGTATTTGACGGTTGGCTTTTCCTTTCCTCGTGGACCTGAAAAATATTTATCTGTATTCACATATATTATGATAGAGATTTCGCTAGAAACATCGGGCACATTTCCAATAGTTCTTCGTAGTGACGTATGTACGTATAAGTGATGTCAGATGCTCTAATAGTTAATACGCAATAGTTGCACATCATCTCAGATTCGCGACCTAATTAATAAAATAAAAGTGAGTTTTGAAATTTTCTTTTTTTAAACTTAACTTAATTAAAAATTTATTTGTGAGTAGCCCTCATATATGCTCAATGATTATGTTGACGCACAATTTCAAAAATAACCCACGAAGAGAAAATCAGAGAGTATATGCAATAAATATTTCAACCTTTTATAACCAACGTACAACCCACCCACGGCATGTATTACCTTTATATATAGACGTGCTACTTACGTATATACTAACAGAATTCATTGAACATAATGATTGTGACGTCAGAGTTTTCAATGGCTAGGGTGGAAATATAATTTCATTGTCTGCGACCTTTAAAGATTATTTTAAGCACAATATATGCATATTAAGGCATGACATGTGATACGAAACATGCAACAAAAAAAGTTTCAACTTACGCGTATCAAGCTATAGACACAACATGCAATTATGCATATCTAGTCCTGTAACAATTATGTGTTGGGTCAGGTAACGCAGTTTAATAAAATAAAAATGCTGAAAAGAGTTTTGATGTGTGATTTATGGGGTTATTGTAATGCATTTAGTACATTTATTGGAAATTTCCATGTCGGAAAAAAATGAAGGAAAGAATTCCTTTTTGATGAATATACTGGCCGCCATAAATAAATGAACACAATTTAAACTAAAATGTTGATACTACTTGTTTTATAAAGATAAGTTTTCCTTTTCTTCTTCTATCTTGAGGGTTAACTGCTGAAGAAATAAGAACTAATATTGAATGAAGTGGAAACTAATAGAATTGATGAGAAATTGAATTTGATTCATGGTTATCCAAGAACCTTTTCTCTTTAAAAATTAATTTCTAAGTTAACAATAAAGGCACTATTCACGAGCAGTCATAAAATCCTTGACAAGTCAATGAAAATCTCCAAACATTATCCGTGAAGAAGAATTGTTAGCGAGGATATACGAGGAACATTATTTAAACATGGCCGAAAATCAGTTGATGATGATAGTAGACCTGGGTCCATCATTTTGACCCTGAATCAAAACAAGAATTAATCCAGTGGCATATTAAGAGTTCTAAAGTTAAAGTCGCCGTTTATGCAGGAAAAATAATGATAACGATTTTTTAGGATTGTCAAGTCAAGATTAATACATCGTCTAAGAGATGCATCAGTCCACAAATCAAGACTTGTACAAGCTACCATTCTCGAATATGGCTTCACAGAAATAGACCATCCACTTTGTAGTCCAGATCTCGCTCATCTCTGCTACTATTTTTTATTTCCTAACCTCAAAACTACTCTAAGGGGAACAAAATCTATAAACGATAACGAACTTATAGTTTTTTTTTGTATACAACAGCAAGAACTACAATTCGAAAATTTTTTTGTCTTTATCAAATCGTAGGTACCTAAAATTGTATAAATGTTTTTATGAAATCGTATGACTAAAATAGTCGAGTTTTCAGTTACGCGGCTAGTGGAGTGGTACAAAATTCTTATTTCTTAAAAGTTAAAACAATTTTAAAATTGTAAGGGAAACTAGTACAAAAAAAAACTTCAACATTCGGAAAACCCCAGAGCCTTTAAGTCACATAAGATTATAAAAGAAAAACTGCAAGTTATGTGGACGGGGATTGGTCGCCAAGGAGTTCTTTGTGTAGTGGGTAAACCTGGTTTTTGGCCCTTCTGTTAAGAAATATCTAACAGGAAAACAACCTACCCATGCAAGCCCTTCTCGTCGCCGAAGATATCCTCGAAGAATTCAAATTTATAAAGGTTCTCTATCTACCACCTAACACCACTCCTATCGTGCAGCCCATGAACCAGCAGGTGGTTTCTAATTTTAAAAAGGTGTACAGTAAGCACCTGTTCCGGTACTGCTTTGAGGTAACAGAGAACACAAACTTCACCCTTCGAGAGTACTGAAAGGATCACTTTGACATCGTGAAATGCCCCAGAATTATTGATCTGGCCTGGCTGAGTGTTACAACGAGGACCTTGACCTCTACATAACAGAAGCTGTGGCCTGAGTCTGTAGCCGAAAGGACCTTCGAAGGATTCGAACCCCAAGTGCCAGTGGAGGAGGAGATTGGGTCTCTGGGAAAATCCATGGCCATGGTGATGGATGAGAGAGACGTGAAAGATCTCGTTGAGGAGCACTCTCAGGAACTGATGACTAAGAAATTACAAGAGTTACAGTCGCAGCAGCATTCGGAGGTTCTGTAAGAAATTGGTTTTGAGGACGAGCTAGAGGTGGAGGAGGTTATCTCTACAAGTGAGATAAAAGAGATCTTGGAAATGTGGGAGAGTTTCACAATTCGTGGGAGCTATTTTGCCTAACTCATTTCTGCAGTATTCTGAAAGGGAGGAAGAAACAAGCCTCCTTGGACTGCTTTTTTTTTTGAATCCGGCGAAAAAGGCAAAGACCAGTGAAGAGAAAAGCAGTGACTAAAATTAAGCATACAGTAGCATTTAAGTTGTGTGTAAGTTGGATTTAAGTGAACAAAATACAATATTTATCATTTATAAATACATTTTTCTTGTTCAAAAACAATTAGGGGTAGTATTTTTGGGCCTGGAACGGATTAATGGCATTTCAATTAATTTCAATGGGGAAAATTGCTTTGAGATACGAGCAAATTGACATACGAGCAAGGTTACGAAGCAAATTAAACTGGTATCTCGAGGTATCACTGTACTTGAGTAATTCAGTAACAAAGTTACATTTGCAACTATAACTTCCTTTTATGACTAATTTTTGTAACTTTAAAGAAATCTTGCATCGAAATCTCAAAAAAATAATGGACAGAATTTTGCACCACCCCCAACTGGCCCAACAATTAGATACTAAATATTTTGTGGTGTATTAGGTATGGGATGAATGAAATTTCTACTTAACTGAACTTACAAGATTTAAGATAAGTTTAAGCTGCTGAATACGACAATCATATCAAATTTGCTGAAGTGACTTTAATTTTTAGGATAACACAAATTTACCAATAATGACCAGAAGAACACAAGTAAAAAGGAAACCATCATTCGTTTCTTTTTTGTACACACACAACAGCAAAGGGTACAAGGTTAAAAAATCTGCTGCCTTTATCGAATCTGTGCTCATATATGCAAACTCTTTTGATGAAATCATATCATTATAACAATTAAGCATCGAACTTCAGTGTATTAAGTTTTTCTTCTTGTTTTCATCTCTACTATCACTCAGTAAAGTGTATAAAGTTTTTTCTTCTTCATAGTTTGGTGGAAGATTTAGAATATCCAAAGACAAAATAACAAAGAAAATGAGAGGTTCCAAGAAACCCTATGATCTGAACAGAAAATCTGTAATAACTGTCCAGTATTTAGTGGTACTGTTTTCTGAACATTGAAAAGATGAAATGGTGAGGACTATTATCTAGGTGGGGGTCTTGATTGCAAGCACTGCATATTCGAATATCTATCAAGTGAATAGTGTACTTAGTAAAGTCCTGTTTTCAGTGATCATCACACTCGATAGTCTCTCTCATTCTTATATAGCTTCATATATCACTGTCAATATCAAGAGAAAATGTCTTCTCGATTGATCGTTTTAAAGATTTGATATTGCTTTTAAAGATTTTCTGCATTTTCTTTGTAATCCTTCCACATAATATTTCTGGTGTCTTGGCATCTGCCTGCATTGCTCTCTTATCAATTCTTCACATAGGTAAGCACACCCCACGAGATTTGGCCATTTTATCATTCAACCAACGTAACGGCTGTAATATTTTTTAAAGACATTGCTTTGTTGCAGGCCTTCTTGAGCAGTTCGTCCAAATCAAGTTTTCGTAAGTGTCAGACTCTTTTATTATGACAAAAAATAAATTTCGGCCAAGAAGACTTCTCTATTGTTACTGAAATCCATGTTGGTGACTATTTCTGTACTTAGTCTAATACAAGCTTTACAAATATATTTAAAGTATCTTCCTATTCTTATCTGAGGTCTTGACAGATTGCTTCATTAGGTACTCTAAACTTAAATTGTTGAAGAACTATTTTTTCCTGTTTATCCGTAATTGTCTTTTGTGGAGTCATATTTCCTTTTTAGTGGCTAAATAATCCTGTTTTAGGCCATACAAACTGACCATTGATATTGACAAAAAAAATGAGGATTTCGCATTCTAAGGGGATTATTTACGTTATTGCTAACAAAACATATTCTAGCTTCGATGGTAGTTGTTTGCAGCTGTAATGGCTGTAATCTTTTCTTTAATAACATTGCTTTACTGCAGGCCTTCTTCAGCAGTTCGTCCTAATCAAGTTTTCGTAACTGTCAGACTCTTTTATTATGACGAAAAATAAATTTGGGCTAAGAAGACCAACCACGATCCTCTCTCTTGTCACTGAAATCCATGTTGGTGACTATTTCTGTACTTAGTCTAATATAAGCTTTACAAATATATTTAAACTATCTCCCTATTCCTATTTGAGGCCTTGACAGATTGCTTGATTACTCTAAACTTAAATTGTTGAAGAACTTTTTTTTTCTGTTTATTCGTGATTGTCTTTTGTGAAGTCATATTTCCTTTTTGGTGGCTAAATAATCCTGTTTTAGTCCATACAAACTGATCATTGATACTGACAAAAAAAAAATTAATATTTTGCATTTTAAGGGGATTATTTATGTTATTGCGAACAAAACATATTCTAGCTTCGATGGTAGTTGTTTGCGGCTGTAATGGCTGTAATCTTTTCTTTAAAGACATTGCTTTGCTGCAGGCCTTCTTCAGCAGTTCGTCCAAATCAAGTTTTCGTAACTGTCAGACTGTTTTATTATGACGAAAAATAAATTTCGGCTAAGAAGACCAACCACGATCTTCTCTATTGTCACTGAAATCCATGTTGGTGACTATTTCTGTACTTAGTCTAATATAAGCTTTATAAATACAAAGTATCTCCCTATTCTTATTTGAGGTCTTGACAGATTGCTTCATTACTCTAAACTTGAGTTGTTTAAGAACTATTTTCTTTCTGTTTACCTGTGATTGACTTTTATCCATACAAACTGATCATTGATACTGACAAATAAAATTAATATTTTGCATTCTAAGGGGATTATTTATGTTATTGCGAACAAAAGATACCATCGAGCTTCGATGGTAGTTGTTTGCCAATAGGGATTAAGAGATCAAATTATTATTTTGGAATTTGGAATCTACATATCTGTAAATTGAGTTTTTTTTATACAGCTATTCGACTTAACGTCTACTGATAATTTACTTTTATATGATTTGTCTACCTAGCAACTTAAACAAACAATAATTATGCAACAAAGGCGCTAGATTATTAAACAAATCTTTGCGTCAATTCGTACTTATGTAGTATACTAACTACGTATCTGCTACTGCGACTAATTCATAACAAAAACAGTATTAAAATTATGCTTGAATATGAATTATGTAGCAGAATCCTTTCCATTATCATTTATTCAACCTGTCGTTAAATAATACACGTGTAAGTATTTATATTTTTGTTATGAATTCAATATGATTTGTGATAGACAATAATCCATGACCGTGAAATTTTTTTTTCAAACAACAGTTTAGATCTATTTGAATAATTGTCTACACACATAAAGAATCTTAATTCTAAGACATACAATATGTATTTATACTGATTGTATGTATGTAGTGCGAATAGGTTCTTGTATAACATTCTTAGCTTTAAAATAATTTCACTCATAACAACGTTCATAACGCAGCGAAATCGTTGAGATTCCGATATAAAAGAATTGACGTACTCTCCAAATATTTTGACTTTGTAATACCATCTTTCAAACACAAATTTCTCAACTAGTATGCCAAGTTTTTCCTTTTTACACAAAGATAAATTCTAACAGCTGCGTTTAAAATTGCAACTCGACGTTAGATTATTTAGTTTAATTTAATAATATTTTAATATTAACCTCTAAAAACATTGCAAATCGCGATTTCTAGGGCGATTTCCAAATGTATGTACAGTCTGTTCCAAAATTAATGTCACCCCCTGCAATTAAAAGATCCAATAAACGTCATCTTCCCTATAACTAGACACAATTTTGAATTGATTAATATCAATAAAATAAATATCGGTCAGACCTAGTGCATTCGTTTCGCAACAGAAATTATAATGTATCTTCCATCACATCAAGCGACATTAATTTTGGAAGAGACTGTACATACAACACTTTCGTGTGTGTAAGTATATAAATTTAGAACTGTCCCGGTTTTAAAATATCAAGGAGGACAATAAAATTCAATGCAACAAAATGATCTTTACACATTCTCTTTCTTGTAACCGGTAAGCATTATAAATGCGGTTTGAAGATCTCATCTATTGTATTGTATTGTTGTAAGGATCTTTGACATTTCTCCGATCTCTCACGACGTGAAATTAAGATTTTATTTAAACTTTCGGTTGGTAGACACGGTGAAAGGTGTTGCTTATTTGAACTCCACTCGATCTAAGTTAAGTAACAAAATTTAGTTGAACATTAACAGTTTCCCTAAACGGTAGTGTATACAATAACGCATAATGATGGAAATGGAACGGAAATGGCCTATGACACATAATAATCAGAAGGAGACACTTGCATCTTGTTTGTAAGTATATACGACAGAATATTCATGTGACTTTGGAGTTTGGTATGCGAATGGTCTCCATGTGACAGGATATAGGCTGCCGCACAAATGCTTTCACTCTTAAACGGAGGCAAAGACAAAAGTACGTTCAATTATTAAGATTGAATGCCTGAACTAACATAAAACAAATGCATTTAGTTAGTAACACGGTAATTAACATGTCATGATGTAATATTTGACTTGCTTGTAAGTAATTAGAAATAAATTGGATGGGTACAGTTCAATGTTTGAAACAATTAATACGTTAATATGTGGGTATTAACAGTAGTATTTCATAATTAAAATAGATTTTATTGGAACAATTACGGTTAGGAATTAATTAATCACGATTAAAATATCACAAAACGATTATTTTAAGAATAAAAATAGAAATTATTATGAAATTATTTAATTGTTTTCATTAAATTTAAACATAAAAATAAAAGCCCCAAAATCAACGAAAAAAAGACCTCACCTCAAAAATTCAACCTCGTTTACTTCCGCGGCAGCGAGCTGGAATGTAGGCAGGGAAGTGGGCAGGACGAGTTTGTGAACACGAGTCAAAGGACGGGCAGGTCACTTGTCGCCGAGCCCTTAGTCGAATCGAATGTGCATTTTCTCATTTTGAAAAGCCAAAATGCCGTTCGAGTGGAGCAATGAAAACACGATTAAATTTTTGGAACTACTAGAGGGCGAAAAAGTAATATGGGATGTAAGTGATAAAAACCACAAAGCAAATCATAAAGTTCACGCCGCCTGGAAAAGGATTAGTGAAGCTTTAGAAAATACTCCTATTGTGAAACTAAAATCGAAAAAGAAGTCGCTAATGGCCACGTTCAGGCCTCTATTGAAAAAACATAAACGTTCAATCCAAAGTGGAACATGTGCTGATGACATTTTTCAACCGATATGGTTTGCGTACGACGTTATGGAGAGGTTTTTGGGGCCAACCTTAACAGTCGAAGAAACAATGGATACGGAGGAACAGGTTAGTAGCTGCCTTTCTTTCTCGTAAATCTGTTTGTTTGTAAGATACAAACCGTAATGTGTCTAAGCAACGCAAGTTGATCCATTTTGCCCCGCTGAGTATGATGAAATTGCCACGCATTTCGTCTAGATAAATCCAAAATATAAAAAATGATTCCACTGTACCATTTTTTCGCACCTATCAACGCCACCCATATGAGCTTTCTCTTTTTTGATTTTCTTGAAACTTGAACAGGATACACTTGTTTGTTACAACGTTGACCAAACTGTTGTCATTCCATTTTACAATGCTAATTTTAGAATCCGTCAATTTTTCTAATAGTGCCTGTTCCCTTGATCCCCTTCTATAAAGTTCTTCTAACAGAGGTACTGTAGAGAAAAAGTTATCAACAAAAATATGATATGGCAGCTGTAGACCAAATGGTTTATATTTATTAGAAATAATAGAATAAATTCAAAACGATCCTTGGACATAGCTTTAGACACTAAAGAATTGTGAGTATTTGGGCTATTCTCCGAATACATTCTGCGATGGGATACAGGATTATATCCGCCCAGAAGGTGTATTCCAAAAAAGCACGGATTTCTTCTGCAGAAATATTTGGTGGTTTATTTTTTTGTGCAGCATATATGTTACGAAAAGGTCTATTACGTCATCGATAAAAAAATTCGAAAACGGCTTGGCGATAAATTAGCTTTGACATCATTAAATAAAGGAAATGTGTTAGTGTCCAAATCCAAGTTTCTTTCTTCCCATGTATAATTTGTTTTCAACGCAATTTTATAAGATGCCAAAGCAAGATCGTCTTCATTTTCTTCATCTTCTTCACATTTTCTGTGTTTTCATTTTCTGCATTGTCTTGAGCATCTAAGGCCCTTCCAAACAATTCTGCTGGTGCTCTAAGCCGAGAAAAAAAATCATCATCCTCTTCTAAACTTGAATGAACTGAATGAATTTAGATGAACTCTTCTAAAAGTTCATCCAAACTGTAATTATTGCTAAAAATACAATTTTACACCATTATGCCTAACTTCCTTTTTTAAGTAAGTACCTACACCCAAGTTGCCCAAGAATGCCGTTGTCAATTTTTTGCCAGAGCAAGCTATGTTGAAAAATTCCACTCGACATTTCACTACGAAGTGTTTACCGTCGAGAGCTTCAACACACCGTGGAAATTTCCTTCTGAATCCCTCTTCAATAGGTAACCATTCCTCTGGTGCTTGTGGTAGCTGTAACAAAGATATAATCATTTCATGAATTTTTTTATTGTTTCAGCCTCTTCAGAATGATAGTACTTCCAACGATGGTGATACCATGCCTCGAAGGCCATCACAACAAGCAGAGATGGAAAGTTCACGGAAAGGTCCCAATACAGTAATCAAAATTAATGCAAGGAAAAGAAATATAGACCATGTCATCAATGAAGCCGACAAAAACATTAATAACAGTTTTGCAACTCAAAGCCGCGTATTGGAGAGAACGATAATAGAGGAAGACGACTGTGATATATATGCTAAACTATTAGCAAAAAAGTTAAGGAGATATCCAGAAAGAATGCGATACATGCTCATGTACAAAATTGATGGTCTTCTTCTGGATAATCCATACCCTGACGAGCGACCATCAAGTGCTTCTACATAATAATCATCGCCTATGTATTCAACACCATTTCCATCTCCACAAGCCTCGAATCCATCTCCACAAGCCCCAAGTCCATTTCCACCTGTTTATAATATACGTCCAGCTCCAGACTGCGTTCCGATACATAGGTATCCCAGAAGAAAATATAGCTATACAAGATGTCCAAATGTTGCCGGCTTTATTAAAATGAAGACTATTCTTAAGAGTTTGTAATTCTTTTCTTTAATAAAAATTGCAATTTTTTATATACCTACATAGTTTTCTTACCTTTATTTCATCCTTCAAAACTGTGTTAAGAGCTTTACATACTTCAGGGACTACCAGTGAAATAGTCGGTGTTGAAACCTTAAATAAGTAGTGTAGACTTCGGGAACTATCTCCGGTTGCTAGATATCTTCGCTAATTGTGCTAACATTTTAGAATCAGACATTAAAGGATGAAAACATGAACTGGGGAATCCCAAAAAATTAAAAATTCCTATACCAACCCACCCCCAATTAACCACAAAACCGGGGGCATCAGCTAGCCATCAATTATTACTACGCCTGTGGCTGTAGACCGAGTTATGATGTTAGCTTTCCCAATTTGCCGCGAAATTTGGAACCCAAACTCAGAAAGAAAGCATCGGAGTTCGAATCCGGTACTGCTGGACTACGAAGCAAATGTGGTTATCACTACGTCACCAGGAATAGCTCCAAGGAATGGTGGAAAAGATTAGCAGGGGAGTTTAGTGAAGACCTACTGAATAAAGACAAGAAGAGTGTCAAAGTGATAGTAGGTCTGATGACCGGTCATTTCAGACTGAATAGGCATATGTTTAACATCAGCCTGTTCAGTTCATGTTGTGTGCCACTGCGATGGTCTAGCGAGGACAAGGTTTCTATCAATGGGCGTAGAGAACCCCACAACTAACGGCTACATAAAAGAGCTGCTCTCAAAAATGATAGGCCTAATTAAGAAGGCGAAACTAGAGAGCATTATCTAAGCAAAAAGAGGATCACAATAGACCCTAGCAACACTAACCCGGCATGAAAGGAGGCGCTGATAGTATCGCTACGTAAAAAGAGTTCCTGTAGAACAAATTTCTGATTTGAGATCAATTAGGGTGCTACTGATTTTTTATAAATTTTGGAAAGGGTTCTGAAAGTACAAATAAAAAAAATGTTTCTAAAAACAACCTCTCTCAGTAAATGTAGTCAAGTAGCTGCACAAGGATCAGAATTGCCGTGAGGCTCTGATATGTCACTGTTTTAAACAGCTTACAGACAATAAGATCGATTCTACGACTTGTCGTCTACAAGTTGACAAGTTAACTCGTGCAAATTGAATTTACACTTCTTTGGGTTTAATGTAATGCCATTTGCATACAGAATTTTGAATACATTTTCCAGTATTTTGTCATGTTCTTTTTGGTCACTTCCAAACATTATAATGTCATCCATATGGACTAAAACTCCTTTCTGGCCTTGTAGCAGCTTCTGCATCGTTTTCTGGTAAACTTCTGATGCGTTTGTAATTCCAAATGGTAGACGTCTGTAGTAAAATCGCCCGAAGGGTGTTAGGAATGTTGTAAGAATCGATGATGGCTCAAAGATTTCAATTTGCTTCTTTTAATTGGCCCAATGTTTCATCCACACTTGGTAAAATTAATCTCTCCCTTATTACATACTTATTAAATTCACCACCATTACTTTTGGTTGCAATTACCATGGGTACACACCATTCTGTTGGTTCATTCACTTCTTCAATCACTCATTCGTGCTTCATTCTATCTAATTCCATTTTTACTTTTATTATTAAGCGTATCGGAATTCTTCTTGGTGATGAAATTGTGTACTGTACAGCATTTTCCCTTAATGTTATGTCATCTTTTTCAATTTGTTCTATTCACTGTAGACCACAGTTTCATAGCACAACAAGATTTTCCTTGTTGTCTATAACTAAAATTTTAGTTTGTGCTGCCCATTTTTTCATTTCACACAAGTCTTCAATACTCCTTCTACACCTGTTGGTCCACACAGTTTCAAGGATGTCTTTTTCATCTTCGGTGGATTCTTCATTTTCTTGTAGCAATTCAAACTTAGGATGGATTCGTCTGATATCGATCTTGAAGGGAATCTCTTCTTTCTTCAAGCTTAATTTCATAGTCCACGGCTTGCTTCCACCTCCTTGTACTTTATTTATAATTTCCACCAATTCCATTGTCTTGTTCTTCTGAAAATAAATCTTTTTCGCTTGCATTGTTTATATTGCCAACAATTTTGTGTCATAGTGTCTCTTTTTTTGCATTTATTGCTTATTCGGCTTTGTTCTGTTTACATCTTCTCTTGAATTTAAACCATTTCTCATGCTTTTATTTTCTAGCTTTATTTTGTCAGATTATTTTCTCTCTGCAACGGTAATCTCGAATACCAACCACTAACCTATCCCGAACTAGTTCCTCTATCATTGTTCCATAATTGCATGTTTTTGAAAGTTGAATGATTGCAGCGATCAACTCCTGTGCTGTTTCACCTTCTTTCTGAGCTCTTATATTGAATTTACTTCTTTCATAAATTATATTTACTTTCTTTATGTAGTGATTTTCGTAAAAGGTACCGTTTCTGACTCGCTGTCCATATTCCATGGAGTTAATAAGGAGCCCCATATTATTCCCGTTATATATTTCCTGTTTTGTTGATGTCATGACTCATTCGAAAATTAATTTATATTCGTTCCAACCGTCCGATTGGAGGAATGCAGTTCACTAAGGACTGTTTCAAAAATGAAAATTCAATTGGTATCTTTTAATTGAAAAAAGAAGGAAGTATTTAATTCCAACACAGATTTTACGGAAGTTCTCCTTCCTCACTTCACACACGTTTAAATTTAGAAGGGACCACTTTTAAACTCGGATGTAGTGATTTTAGAACACTATAAGACGACTTTACAATAATAGAACAGTATTCAATTTCCTTCATGTTATGTTATAAATCGGGTAACCGGTAGGATGTCATAAAACTATAATGAGAACGAGATATTCTTTACAAACACGTAAGAGATAACCTAGAATAGATACTTATACATACATACACCTCTTCGTTTCCTTGCTTTTAGCTATTACTTGTTGTTGTGTGGTAGACTTCGCGTGGCTTGAAGGTTCGTTTTTTTTATTAGATACGCTAAATTGGTTTTCATGCTACAAACATTGCTTCCTATCGCCTGAAAGATGATAGAGCAAGAGTTCTCTTTTACTCTAATGATATTATCTGAGGTTAAATATATCTCGTGTGTGCTTGAAAGTGTAATACGAATTTAAACTAGAACGTGAAATATGTTTTTAACATCATACGTTTAATTACATTTTAAATAATGTAATAAAAGTTTTAAACTGTGTACGTTCTTTTTGCCAAGAATTGTTAAGACTAATCTCGATTTTTTATTCTAAATCTTGCGTAAATGTTTTGCTAACTCGTCGTCTACACGTATAATTTTTTGTTTTATTAAATTAGGAAATTATAGATAGTTAACAAGCCAATTTATCCAAGGTATATCATTATCAGAAATTTCACGAAAAAATCCTTAAATCCAGACGACATAAGTCTATTTTATCTAATGAGATTACCATCAAATCACGTGAATAAGTACCTACATGCGATTAAGCTAACGATTTCCTCTAAAGTAATTAATTATACCTAAACAATTCGAAAACAACAAAGGTGATAGTTTAAAAATTAAGTTCGTCGACTTCGATTTATCGTGGAATTATAAACGATTAATTTGAATTTCGTAACACACGCCAATTTTTTCAAACCTTCATTGGAGCAAATAGGAAATCCGTGTGTTTTGTTTTCTTTTTTTAAGTAATGAATACACCTTGAAAATATGTATCAGTATTATATGTTGGGTTAGGTTTGTCTCAATGATGTTTAAAAACGTATCGAGATAAAAATTATATTTTTATAAATGTAAATATTTTTCTGCGAGCTGTGGAAGCACGTGGCGATTAAAGTAGATTTGATTTAAATGTTTTTTGTTCATTTAACATTTCTTTGTTTTAAATTGCGCTTTTGTTATACACTGCTCAGCTAGTCTACATCTTTTTAACTTTTGTCTGCTCTATTTTGGCCTTTTCTGGGTTGTCTTTAAGATTTCTTATTTAGCCTGATTGTCTTTCTTTGTATAGAGAAGTAATTCGATGCCCTTCATGTGTAATAGGAGCGATTAACTTGACCTGCTTGTCTTTTTAGTGTATTCAATGTATTAGGATCATTGCTTGGACCGACTCTCTTCCTCATTTATATTTATATCTTCCCTAAACCCCGCAAGTCCAACCGGCTATATATGCCGATGATACAGCTCCATATACGTCAAAGAGGAGTGAGGAATTAGTTTGTCGACGTCTTCAAGAACAGGTTAATACCATCGGGACCTGGAGCAACAAATGGAAACTCAGGATAAACGAGGCGAAATGCGTAGCTGTTCGGTACACTAAGAAGCGAGGGCCACCTCATGATAATATTATCTCTTATGGAGTCAGTCTGCGCTGTACTTAGGAGTCATCTTGGACCAGAGACTCACCTTCAATCTCCATGTCGATAAGATCGTCGAAAGATTTATGAGTGCCAGATCGTTGCTCCTGCCGCTGCTCTGTTCGAGAAGTTCCCTCTCTCTAAGAATCAAGGTCCTGATTTACTTGACATTCCTTCGTCCCACCATCACCTATGGCTCCGCTGTCCTGGTAGAATCTGGCCAAGACTCACCTAAAGAAATTGGAGACCCTCCAAAATAAGATCATCATGATGATCGTTGAGGTCCCATGGTTCGTCAGGAATATCAACTCCGGTCCCTCAAGGACCACATCTTGTCTCTTGCTACCAAGACCCTGGAGAGGACTACAATATCCATAGATAGACCACCGCCTAGGGTGAGGATTAGAAGGGCTCCCGATATTGCTGCGGACCAGGACTAACTCAAGAAAGACTAACATCCACCAGCGGCAACTGCCGCGAGAGTGACCACATCAGCAACTCTTATCATCAAGAACTCAAGGCCTAAAGGGCCATATCAGAGATCAAAAGGCTTAAGGATCTCAACGTTCAGCCTTAGAAAATAAAAGTAGGTTTATAGAGAAACTAACCTCTTTCTCTTGAAATCAGCTATCTTGACTTGTTTTATCCATTTTCAAGTAGGATTTTGGAGAGGGTGGGGGGTAATAAACTGTCGTTAACCGAATCTCAGTTCTAATTTTTAGTCTTTATATTACAAGGTTCGAAGCAACATAATGTTCAAGTTGAGAAAATTGAGTTTGAAAATTGTAAAGGACAACTTTTCTGATTGATTTATTTATGCCTTTTGGTTCGATTGGATGTAAATAGAACGTTAACATACAAAAAAGAAGAAATATTTACCAGGGGTTCTCGAAATTGTTGCTAAAAAAACAACATACAACTTTGTTCCCTCCTAAGAAAACATATTTTTTTAGAAACGTTTATCATACAACTTTGAAATCAAGAAAGGAAGTTTTATATTTGATTTCAAAAAAGTATTTTGAGAAGTCTAAATATTTTATCTTGGAAAAGGGCACTTTCTTATCATTCATTTATTACACTTTTGTGTAGAAAAATCAAACAAATAGTACAAAAAAATGTATGTTTTGACATATGACTTTGTTTTTCGTTTAGTTCGACATCAATTTCGTACAAGATTCTATGAACAATCATACATCCTTGTTGTGGCAAACATCTGACGTGTGAAATATGGAAGAAAAGGTGTCTGACAGTAATTAAGAAACTGAATATTTATGGCTGTTAAAATCGATTTCCGTAGATTTCTGCAGATTTCCATAGATATCTGTGGATTTTCACGGATGTTCGTAGATTTCTGTGGATGTCTGAGGCTTTGTATGCAACAACTGCGCATGCGTCTCGTGGTCAGTGTTGTGACTGTTGGGTTTTTAGTTATGTTTGACTGTTTGTCACCTAAGAAAACCAAGAAATTTGATGTTATAAATGTCTTCCTGAAGCGTCAATTTTTGTGTCAATTTCATTTTACTACGTTTTCAATTATCTGATCTTTTTTGCCACCTGGGATTGTAACCTCATATATGTACTGTTAGCATTCTTTGCCATGTACAATACTTACAGGTACCTATAATAGAGTGACTGCAAAATGAACTTTGAATCTACTTTCGGCACTGAACTAGAGTTCAGAGAAGATCGAGGAGAAGACTGCTTTAGTGACGCTGAAAAGGCTCTAAAAATTTCCATACCTGTTTCTTTAAAGAACATTTTAAAAATAAACGGTTGCAACAATGTTGGAGTCTTGCGTGATATATCCGAAAAAGAAAGAAATGGAGAAATTTATGGTGTCAGATACAGCTTTAGATTTAATTCCAAAGAGTAAATGTGAGGAATTCTGTTTTTCATAACAATCAAAAAAAATTTTTGCTTGGACATAAGAAGCTACTACTCTTAATTTCTAATTTCTTCCAAGACGATTGGCAAGAAAAGAATACAAAACATGAGACTGAATCTGAGAATTCTGTACTGACTGTTAAAGAGGATATAATTAAGAAAAAAATAATAAATATTTGAGGAAACCTGACTACTTTAACCAGTGAATTTTTCAGTGGGATCTCGATTGCATGCAGCAGATTTTGCTCCTAACTTAACAATGGAAAACTCACAAGTTTCTCAAACGATGAGAAACTGGATTACGACCAAATGTATAACCAATGAGCAATGGAGTTATTTCAAAGAAAAATCAAAATTCCAGATCAGGTCTTTTGAAATAAAACTAAATAATAGGGGCGAATTATGCTGTATTATGACTTGTTTTTGCAAGAGCAAATATCAGATTACAAAATCCGCTCAAAAAGTGCACTACTCTGAGCGATGGGTTTATGGGAACTTTCACCCACACTTGACTAAGCATTTCAATCTGTATTTCCAGTCCAAAGATGCTTAAGATGGAGCGATGGTAGACAAAAATATCCATCCAGTGGCCGATCATCATTTCGGACTTGAAAAATTTATCAGATGATTGCATTCAAGCCACTGTGGAAAAATCTTTACTTGACGCACTACAGCTAACTGAAAGTTTAGGAATGCAAGTTCCAGAAGATAGTTGGAATTGTGTTGCTGTTGCAGTTTTGATCCCTGTAGTAGAAGATGAAAAAGAAAATGACTGTGACTATGATAGTTATTCGATGATGGCTGGGAGTTCAAGATGTTACCAAGATAACAATAATTATGACCACCTGGCTGACCCCCATCTGAAATACACACTGATATGTGCAGTCTGTGTGTAGCAGGCTTTGGTCAGTATTTTCGTTAAAGGATTTTTCACTAAAATTATCAACAGAAGAGAGTGATACTGCTTATGAAAAGGGACCACTGATACGTGTAACAGTAACGCCGGGAAAGTCAACTGTTATTAAAAAATCTTCATTATGTTGGTTGTTAGAGGAAACAACACAAAGAGCAAGCAGTGACAGGTTGCGAAGATTTTTTACAAACAAATCGAAAACCTCTGCTCACAGTTCTCACACACACAAAAATTGTTAATGATGAATACATCATGAAGTTTTTGAGGAAAAAACGAAAGAGTGAAAGAGAATTTTTGTGGCCAAAATCAGATGATATTTCTAAAGTTTCCAGAATTTATGCAGCTCCAACAAATTAAATTTTTGCGTATGTTCATAGATGTCCATAGATAACCCCGGATTTTTGTGGATGTTTTAGATTTCCGTGGATTACATTCTTAAAAATGGATTTCTGGTGTACAAAATTAGGTCAGCTGTTCACACCTCGGTTAAAATGGTCTATTTTCATGAGATCAATGAAAATTTTCAGTTACTCCTCAGTAACCTTCTCGAAGATCTTCAAGAGAACTGACATACATATACGATGTTTTTTTTTACCTGATCTCTTGGAAACGTGTTTTTAGAACAAAAATATAACCCTATAGCAACGAGGTAAGTCTTCCAAGAATATAACGTTGGGAAAAAATATAAATTTTAGAAAGTTTAATTAAAAAAATAGTAATATTAAAAGTTATTGCTTTCCTAATACGGCAAATACTATCGTATAAAAATTAATAACAATATAACTCGTGGCTATAGAAGGACCGGTAGCGTAAATTCTCTTGTTACTAAGCAAGATATCTAAAAGAAGCATTTCTTTTCTAAAACACGGTCGGCAACCTTGACGAACCAGGTAGTAATATCTCGGTCTTGTAACACACTAAAATCAAATCCGTCCATTATGACGTGGAGATATTATATTATAGCTGTTAACACTTTAGGCAATATTACTGAAAATAACTCTCTCTCTCTCTCTTTCTGAATCAAACTTTCCTAACTGCATAATTACCATTTGTTTTAAATTTTGAAACGGTTACATAAAACCAACAAAGCTTACATTACGGCAATTAGGTTGATTGAACAGAAAAGAAAATAGAAATAACATCGTTTGGATGTTTTATTCAGGGCAGCAACGTTGTGCGGAAAAAACGCCAACCTCCGATGAAAACCCACGTAAGTAATACTGCATGTGTTGAAACCGATACACGTACTATGTCTGTAACGGAAATGAAAGTAATTACAGCAAGCCTGTGTACATAAATCGATTGCACTTGACCTTTTTTTCCCAATAGACGCAATACGATCTATGAAAATTGAATAGAAATTCGTGACGTAAACGATTATATTTTCATAAGATTGAACCGTCGCTCTTTGAGGTCTAAAGTTTAATTCCATGTGCTTTAAAAAAAGTCCCAGTGTGTTCCTCTTAAAAAAGTTTTTGCATATTTATAAGACTGTACATAAACATCTTTATTTGTTTACGACGAGAGACACTTTTACAGCAACAACAACAACACCTTAGATAATCAAATTATGTCCAACTATGTAATTAATGAATCATAAGTAAAATTCAATCATAAAAATGGTTCTAGGAACTGCATGCATTTATTACGTCGTAATCTAAGTAAGTATACCATCAATTCGTCCCAAGAAAATCAATAGGTGTAGTTATGTATATATAACAGGAGGAGAAGGTGATTGACCTTTCCCCTGTATACATATAGTCGTGTTTGAGAAAATATATCAGAGAGACCCTATGTTAGCTATATTTGAATTGGAAATTGCAGCACTAACACAAAACATGCGCAAACCAACTTGAGCTTAAAATACATCTATTTTAAAATAGAATTCCCATTTAAATGTATCAATTTATATTAACTATATAGAACGGAAGATTTGATTCTAGTATTAGAATCGATTTCGATTACTGGAAAATTTTCTTATAATTGTGTACTCGGATTTATTTATCTTTAGCTGCTTTGATTGACGCATACTGTAAATCAAAATGTAGTACATCAAACCTATCAACACTTCACGCAATCTACTTCAATGCTCCGCTTTAATCAAGTTTCTTGGTTATTTTCCCGGTAATATATTGCTCTATAGATCACGTGCTATATCTAAAATTAATTTTAAGGTTCTTTGTGCTATCTAACATCTCCAACTGACTCAAAACTAATCCCAAAATGTTACAACTATTAAATAATATGTTGCACAATTAAAATGTAATAATATCATCGCGAATTATAGACAATAGCTTATATATTAATCCGTAAATTTTATTTCTACGTTATGTCCTTTCACTAAACTGTTCGATTAAAATTTTTCACGATTTCAAACGGAAAAATAAAAGCGCCATTTTTACGTCACTCATCTAAAACTATGGGAATATTTTATTATTAACAGTGTGGTAGATTAGATATTATAATAGTACATTTTTCTTTATGGAATTTTGCAGTTTTTTTTGCTCTTTACGAAACCTCTCTTTTGACTAAAAGACTAACAAGACATTCATATATAAAGCGTTCAAATAAGCTTTTCCTCTAGTAGGCCATTCCTTTATTAATAATTTAAATTTGCATTAGTTGTCAATTTGACAGATGCATAGTTGACAAAAATTGCTTTGTAATTTAAAATTGATTTAACATGGTTTTTACTATAGAACACAAATCGTTCATGGTAGAATCTTATTTTCGAAACGGACGTAAGATTGACGGACAATGGCAGTATTCTCTTCGACATTGTTTAGAAGAATTTAGAAATGAGTTCCCTAACTTCATCTTTGATTATGACAGTTTTCGGCACACAGAGACACATTCCGTTATGGTTTTCAGAGGAACAGGGAGTGTTAAACAGAAAGAAGGCGCAGGTCGGGCGAAAAAGCGTACAGAAGAGCTATAGTTCATAATGTAAGAGAAATTATAAATATTGCACCAAGAACTTCCGTACGAGCATTATCACAACAAGTGGGTGTATCAATTGGCACATGTCATATAATTTTGAAAAAGGACTTTAGGACATTTATTTCCATATCGCATGACCTGTTATCAAGTAACCAAGGAAATCGACTATCCCAGAAGAATAACGTTTAGTCAGTGGTTCTTAAATAATTTTGATAATGACCTTCTTGACAAAACCTTTTTTTCTGATGAGTCATGGTTTTATCTGAATGGATACATTAACTCACAAAATATGAGGATGTGGACTAATGAGAAACCACATAATTTTTTTGTTGAAACCACACTTCATCCGCAGAAAATTGGTGTATGGTGTGCGATTAGTCGAAGGAGAATTATTGGCCCTATTTTTTTTTAACGGAACCTTAATGGGAGACAGGTATCGACAAGAAATTATTATGCCATTTATCGAACAGCTTGACGATGAAGAAATAACACAGGGTTACTTTCAACAAGACGGAGCTAGAGCACACACAGCAGGTGAAACAATTAATATGCTGCAGCAATTTTTTCAAAATCGGTTGATAAGGTGAACACTGAACACTGAACATGAATTTCCACCAAGATCTTGTGACATTACCCCATGTAATTTCTTTTTATGGCCATGCTTAAAGAACTCAATTTATCGAGTACAGATATCTGATCTTGCATACCTTCAAATCAGAATTGCTAAAAGAATTAATGGAATTGACAATGCGATACTACAAAACGTTTTTTCCTCCATTAGAAGAAGATGTGAGAAATGTTTCGAACAAGGTGATGGACACTTTGAACAATTTTTATAAAATTTTGCTTGTTTGTTGGAAATAAACATATTTCATTCAGTTAAAAATGTTCGTTTTATTATTTTGACATTTGTCATTTCATTCAAATATCTCATCTCATAACCAACAAAATTCCTATTAAAATTTAAGTAACAAGGTAAGACATAATTACAATTTCAAAGGGCTACTTTGAGGTAAAATTTATTTGAATTCTTTGTACAAATATGCCAAAAGCGAGTTGTAGTCGGAGCAAGTCGATTACATCTACAGTCGCAAGCAGTACAAGAGATTCATGCTTAAAAATAAATAATATTTCCATTGAAAACCGAAAAATAGTTGATCATTTTATGAATTTACCTTTCTTTATGTAATATAAATATATTTTATAATCGTTATTTTAAACCTTCCATCGACTAATTGAATCGCTTATTATTAAAAGGGATTAAGTCACTTTTCGGCTTTTTCGAGATATACATTGCTCTTTACTAAAGCGATATAACTGAATCGTTTGATGGTAAAAGGAACTAAGTGCCACTATGCCATATTATGGTATGTAAATGTGTTTATTTAGGTTTATTTTTGAAAGGGTCTAAGTCGCTTGACTTGATCCCTTTTGAAATTACAGCCGGTTTTGACAGTTGAGTAATAACCTATAACACATTTTTCAAAATAGTATGGACAATAAAACGTTGTGTGCTCTGTAGCATGTTTGTTAATATTATTATGCTTAATAACGCTGTTTAAACAAGAATGTCTAATAAACAAAGTGAACATTTTATTGAGAGTGAGGACGATAGAGCGAGTGTTGATGAAATACCAAAAAAGCGACGCAAAGGTATACGAAATGATGAAAATTATAAGAAAAAGCATTGCTGATAAATAAATCCACTCCTCGTGATAAACGAGGAAAATGCTTAAAAACTCATGCCATATCCGATGCAGAAAACATGATAGTTCGTCTACATATATCTTCTTTTCCTGTCAAAGAGACACATTACTCTGGAAAAGACTATCACTATCTTGATAGCAGACTGAATGTCAAAATAATGTACAACATGTTCAAAGAAAAATACCCTAGCAGCAATGTTAAATACAGTTAGGTACTTCATTAAATTTTTTAATGAGAATTTTGCGTTGCACTTCGGTCGTCCCCAAATTGACACATGTTGTCAATGTGAAGAGCTCTCTTAAAATTAAAAGTCCATCGTTAGGTGAAGCTACTAAACGGGTGGCCGTTACCGAAAAAATAATACATCAACGTAGAGCTATGAAATTTTACACTTCATTGAAAAATACTATTGCTGAAGTAAAAGAAACGGATAGGATTACTGCTGTAGCATTTGATTTTATGCAGAATCTGCAACTACCACTCGTTCCAGTTCAAGACTCTTTCTATTTAACTCAACTAAGCGTTAGTGTTTTTGGAATCCACGACTTGAAAACTGGAAAAGTTTACTATTACGTTTATCATGAAGGTAGCGAAGACACCAGACGAAGTATGTTCATTTTTGATGGACTATCTTGATAACTACGCAGATCCATGTTCAAAAGAATTTAGGCTTTTTTCAGACAATTGTCCCGGCCAGAACAAAAACCATACTATGGTACGGTTCTGTATGGCACTCATTCAGACAGGAAGATTTGAAAAAGTACAACAATTTTTTCCAATTCGGGGACATTCTTTTCTTCCCTGCGACAGGGATTTCGCTGTCATAAAAAGACATTTAAGAAAATTTGACAGAATATATTCAGTACACGAATATACTGAAAAAATCATTCATTCCAGTCAAAGCAGCAAATTTGTTGTAAAAGAGGTGCTAACGAATGACATTTTAGATTGGAAAAAATGGTGGCCGACTTACTATAAAAAGACAGGTATATCAAATGACTCCTTAAATCTACCTAGGAATCAGAAAGTAAGCTTTACAATTTCCAAATATCACCATATTTTACACAACAAGGACATGCCTGGAATTGTTGAAGCTCGCGATTTCATTAATGGGCTTACTGTTCATCATTTCGATTTAGCAGTACCAAATAAAAGGTACAACATATCCATGCCTTCACGAAAAGCCTACACCGGAAATAAAATTCCAATACTGGACACCAAAATTGAACACCTTAAGCAGCTGATTAAGTGGGTGGATGAAGATAATATTCCATTTTATCAGAATTTGATCGACACCTGGGATAGGAAGTCTAGAAAGGATAAAAGCGGAATAAATGAAGACCCTTAAATACATAATTTTGAAATTTGTTATATTTCCCAAGTCAAACAACAATATTTACGCATGTTTCAAACACATTTAATAAAGATATTACGCAAAATATCGACTATTTTCTTTTTTATTATTAAATGGAACTAAGTCAGCTTACTAAAACGTAATGTTTAGCTAGAAAACAAAAAACATATATACTAACAAAACTTAAAACAATACTTATTATCCAATTAAATAATGAAACAGTAACTGAATTCAACGAAAAAAAATTTTAACTTAGGATGTTTTTTCTCTTTTTCTCAAAACCTGTTAAAACGACTTAGTTCTTTTTAATAATAAGCGATTCAATTAGATTTCGTAACCTGTGCGTCAAATTTGACAATTTATTTTATGTTACATGTTTGACAACATTGCAACTTAAGGTCGTTTTCGGAAACTCAACCTGAGCGACCAGGTTTTAACATCTAAGTGTTCGGAAAGTTAACCTAATCAAGCTACTAAAGCTAAACTTTTTCTTCTAAAGGTTTTTGTTGTTTTTGACAACCTGGTTACCATCGGTTGCAACCTAGTAACCAATAGCGTAAATAATGAAGTAATAAACATCTGTCAGTAGTCTAAATTTCATTACACTGAACAGCAAAGGAAAAGACCTAATGTCATCATTGTCATAATAGATTGTCACTTCAGATAAATTTTCGTGGTAGCCAATAACTGAGAAAGAAATACATATAAGCACATCGAAATTGTAATCAAGTCAACACAAAAAGTACCCTATGGTACTACGTGACGTCAGTACACTATGTTGAACGAGCGAACTGTGTTCCATGCTAGGGATCTAAGACACATGGATCGGTTGAAAAAAACAATATTATCCAATGTCGTTTTATTTTCATTTAGAACACAAACGTTAAACGTCATTTTCGAGTAATTTCCGGTCATCCTGATGTTGTTGTTTGTACATTCTTCATTTGAAGTTTACTTTAACTTTGCAGTCGGTGTGCTAACTTCACAGCCAATACAGAATCTTGCTATTTTAGCTTTACAAACAGAATAAAAAAGTTTCAATATTGACAGACTTCACTTCATTTCTTTATAATTCCAAAAATCATGCAATTTCGGCCAATCGAAATCTTATTCGAAATTTAGAAAATACAACTTTTGTTTTTGGCATTTTTTTGTGGTTACCTGTGTAAGCTTTCTCAATTAGATCTCTTTTACATGATTTTATAACAGTGCAAAGCAATTTCTTAAATAAAAAGCTGCACTTTTTCGGCCAAATATTTCAGTAAATCCGAAATGCGACGTGTATTTGACGTCTAAACATATTCGAAGACCGAACGTGGTGTATCAAACGACAACAGAAAAAATAGTTCGAAAATCACGAATCACGAAAATCTTGAACTGACACATCTTTTGTTATTGGCATTTTTTGTGGTAATTATTATTTATTTCGACTTTATCTCTCTTGAACAACTTTATAACAGAATTGGGCAACTTATTAAATAAAAAGCAGTAGAGCATTATTCTAAAGGAATTACGGAATTTATTGTCAAAAAGCTCATTCAGAAATATCCCCATTACGAGCAGGATTCCTCAGGGATCCGTACGGGATCCAACACTGTAGAATCTCCTGCATGATAGGCAGAAATTAGAACAGAATTGATGATAAAAGTAACCTTAATCGATTTTGCAGATAAGATAATTACCTCCAAGACTCGATACTCGATACTAATACATAACGGTTCATGATAAATAAGCAAGCAAATTCATATCTTCGAAACAGCCTGGAGCTAAATAATAATCAATTAATTAATCGACTCTCGATATTGATTAAAAATTAATTTAAAACAAAATTGCGAATTATCCAGTGCTGGGAAAATTATACACCTGTTTATTAAACGGTGTCCGGTGTCACAGTACTCGCTAACTGTTTTTTTTTCTCTTTTTTCTTAGAGATCTCGAATTACACGATCGTAACGCTGTTTACCACGTTCGTACGGGTTCTTAATGTTTATAGAACTTCGTAATTTTCCTCCTTTGGTCATTTATATTTAGCTAGATAATTCCTTGCATCGGGTTTTTTGCAGGGGTTCATGGCGCCCATCAACTCGTACTAACCAGTTCCAGCGGCAGAAAACGAAGCCTATAAAGGTACCGGTGCCAGACGGACTATTTCTGCATCGCAACACCCCTTTTCTTGTATCGCCGACAGACGATGCATAACACAAGCTACCATATCATGTGAAAACCTGTATTTATTTAAGATCAACGAGCTCGTATGTATATGTTATTCACGTCTCTATTTATAGGAGAGAGAAAATGGCTTTTTGTTTTCTTTTCGATTAGTATAGTTTAAAGATAGAATAACTACCAGTTGTCGCATATAGGGCTTAGATATTATTAGAACTCTCTGGTGATACTTGTGCCGATCCTTTAAAATTGAGAAATTTGTTCCAATCGATGGAGTAATTGATATTATTCGATTAAGAGCAGTAAATTTAGAGCTATTATTTCACAATTATTTTGTCGTAAATCTAATTTAACTTAATCGAAACGTTAAGTTACGAAGTACAATTTAACTGACCGCTGTGACATTGTTAGATTAGTTTATATCATCGCCGTTCCTGTTTACAAGATGCATTTTAGTTTTCTTACATTCATTGTGTGATTTTGAAGATTTGCTTTAAGTTGATTTGATGATAATAAAACAGAAAATATTCAGGAAAAAACAAACCATTTTACATATTCAAAAATAAAGTAATAAAATCCCAGACAGCATTAAAAGTTGAATTACCTCTACGCTTAACTAATACCCCATTGTAAGCATAAAAAAAGTGTGTAGTGTCCGGTTAGTATAACTCCAAAAGACGCAAATCGTGCAAGTATAAAATTAGCAACACTCCACGTGCTGATATCCAATGACGAATGACATAACGACACAACGTTTTATTATATATATATATATTGTGTTTCCGATGAACATTTCAACACTTACGTTTACTTTTTCTAATGCTACTTTATTTAATTTTTTTTTATTATTATTATCGCGATTTGTGGTACAACGAACCAATGACATTGCAAAGTTTAAATAGATTTTATGTACTTACCGAGGTGAGACAGACTGGATAATTCTGAATCTGCAACAAAACAATGAGCTGTACATTCATAAGCAGAGACAAATACAAAAGCATTAGCATTTTACTATACTAAAATATATTTAATTGCATATATGAATACATGGAAAAGTAAAGGGTCTTTTAAATATTATTTAATATTTATGGATATATAAATGTGCTTAGTTACTACTGTGTAATTTAAAGATGTTTCCTAGAGCAATAGCAATTATATAATTATGACAACAATTAATGATAAATACTGCCCGTTAGTAAAGTCGTAACAGACTCTGTTCTTAAAGGCACAGCTTTCTATTCTAAAATGTCTAAGTTTAACATATTTAGGAAAATATCAATTATTATTAATTTATTGACAACATTTTGAGTACTGCTTACTATAAATCACGAATAAATTTTAATAATAATGTTCTCTTTGTTATCCACGTAAACTGGCAGTTTTTTCAAGCTGAAAAGAATCGACTTGTTTATCTTGTGTCTTCACTTATTTATAACTTATAACTTTATAAAGATCAGCATACCGACAAAATTTGCAAGACAATATGCCATAAGCTTGTATTTTAGACCAGACAAGAATACCAGTAATATAAAATAGAGAGGTTATTTTCAAAGCCCTGAAGGGGCTAATATAAACAAAGCTAACTTACAAACTATTCTAAATATACCAGAACCGCCTAATGTGAAGCAAATACAAAGAAATTATTAAATATTTAAATAAATAACTAGAAAAGGAGTCTTTGCCGTTGGAAAAACGATTTGAAGTTTTTTCTTGGGTAACAACAATGAAACGTCAATTAATTTCTTTATTTTTATTGCCAATATTTCACATATACACTATGTAACAAGATTATTCACACCCAAGCTCTATTCATATAATATAAAGAATAAATGTGAAACACAGTCAAGTAAAAATGAAACAAAGTAGATATTGATTTCCTCGCAATAAATCTTAATAAAACAGCAACTATTCATTTAGCTACAACGAATGTGTTTACAAAAACAAACAGACAAGAGTTCTTTTTAATACTGTCAAGGCAACATAAATATTCACACCTTTACATAAAGACGCCTTCTAGTAGTATTAAACTATCTCGTTTGTAAGGTTTTCATATTATAGTAATAACTCAGTCGTCGTAAAATCACTACCGCATCTGAATTATTTTGTTTCTATTATTATTAAAACTTATCTGTAGGAAAATGAATTGTTCATTTCTTGTAAGGCTATGTTACAAAGGAATAAATATAACGGGTAGGCAAATTTGGGGTTAGGAAGTAAATTGGCTTAAAAACACACTCTTTTTTCGACAAATTCAGTTTTATTGATACCAATGTAAATTAGAAATATGGGAATTAATAATGGAATATGATGTCGAGCAAACCTCTAGCACGTCGGCAGGCGTCCGCTCTTTTCACAAAATTTTGAACCACATTTTGCAACAAAGCTTCGCTTATCTCGTCAATGCAGCGCCGAATTTCATCTTTCAGAGCGTCAGTTGTTTGTGGTTTGTTCACGTAAACCCGGTCTTTCAAATGGCCCCAGAGAAAATAATCCAGCGGCGTTAAATCACAAGAACGAGGCGACCAATTAACATCGCCAAATCGAGAAATTACTCGACCGGAAAATTTCTCATGCAATAACTGAATTGTTTGGTCGGCTGTGGGCTCTGATATCAACATTAGCCAATTATGGCCATAAAAAATCGGTTATCATGGTTTGATAGCGCAGAGAATTCACGGTGACGGCGTGTCCTTGTTCATTTTCGAAAAAATATCGGTCGATGATGCCGCCTGACCACAAACCGCACCATACGGTCATTTTCTTTGGATGTAATGGTTTTTCGAGGACTGTTTGTGGATTTTGTGAGCCCCATAGGCGACAATTTTGTTTGTTTACATAACCGCCTAATTGAAAATGGGCCTCATCACTAAAGATGATTTTGTTGAAAAATGCGTTGTCGTTCAGTTTTTCAAACAGCCAAATCAGAAACGTTCGACGCAAACAATGGTCGGCCGGTTTTAATTCTTGAATGAGTTGAACTTTATAAGCATGAAGATGAAGATCTTTATGCAAAATGTTGCGCGAAGTGCCTCTGTTGATGCCCAGTTGTTGCGAACATCGACGAGTTGATGTTCCAGGCTCATTCTCAACACTTTGCTGTACAGCGGCTATGTTTGCATCACTGCGGCCACTACGAGCGCATTATTTTGGTCTATTGTCAGCAACAGTACCGTGAGCGTCGAATTTAGCGATAAATTACGTACAGCGGTCTCAGAAGGAGTCTGATTACGAGGAAAAACTGCTCGAATTTGACGAAGTAATACAGTAAAATATTCACCATTTTGATAGTAAATTTTCACAATTAAAATTCTTTGTTCAAAAGTGTAGCTTTCCATTGTTAAAATTTCCCAACTTTTTACTAAATAAATGTCAATAGATGACAGCTCAATTCTTGACATTTCATCATTTGACAGCCAATTTACTTCCTAACCTCAAATTTGCCCACCCGTTATATTTTTTATTTTCACTTGACTGTATTCAAATTTTCCTTTTCTTAAAATTGCGAGCAGAAAGTTGTGTACATATGTTGATGTTGGTAAGATTCTTGCTGACTGTGAACAAATTTTGATTAATGTACCCACTGATGTAGTAGACGCATGTAGAGCAAAATTGACTAATGTTTTGACTAATTATTTTTTACACAGTGATGTCTCTAATAAACGTGATATTCTGTCTGATGCTTGCAGCGAATGTAGAACATTTCTTAACTTCTTAACATTTATACTACATTGAACAATGACCCTACTGTCACTACACAAAACAACATTAATAAATATTTAAAACAACTACATCAGTTAAATCAAATCGACAAAAATATTTACAAGAAATTAGTTATTTACAATTCTGTTTCACAGGAAACTTTATTGTCTACCTAAAATTCATAAAATTGACGTTCCCTTAAGACCGATTTTATCCTCGATCCAATCACCTACATATGTATAATTCTTCGACATTCTTAACGAACATTTTAATCATGTTGTTTGCTAATATTACCAGTTAAATGTATCAGAATTTTCAATTACCTAACAATTTTGTTCTTGTATCATTTGACGTAGTCTCTTTTTCACCAATATACCTTGTGACCTTGTTCTTCATATTGTTGACCTGAAGTGGGAATTAATAAGAGACATTTTTCTTTCTTTCTTGTTTAACAATCATTTTTACAAACAGACCCAAGTTCTTCCCAGGGGTAATCGCCTTAGCCCTATACTTGCTAATATCATCATTGACTATATTCTAGACTTTGGAAATATTAAACTCTTTCCATCCCAATATTCAATTCACGGTTGAAAAAGAAAATGAATATGCAGTTCCATTTTTGGATACTAAGGTTGTAAGGACAAATAATAACCAACTTATTATTGATTGGTACACTAAACCGTCTAATTCGAGTCGTTTTATTAACTTTCACTCTAATAATCCAATTAAGCAAAAAAATCAATACAGTAATAGCCATGAGAATCGATAAAATTGCACATCCTTCACGCAAAATATTTTTCAATATCTCTAGTAACCAAAATGGAAACAACGTCATCAGATCGTACATCAGATTTCCCTATATTCCTGATCTTTCTTCAGGAATATCAAAATTTCTTACAACTTAACAATCAACAGTCAATTTCTTGACAAGAATTAAGAACAAAACTAGGAATATCCAAAATTTGTGATCTTGAAGATGTGCCCTCTGTCAATAAACCCGATTTTGATAATACTAAAATATTACAAATGGAAAAGAACAAGAGAGCGAGGAAATTCTTAGAAATAATTCACATAAAGAATTGTGAAAAATCAATGAACTTCAGCTCAAACACAGATAATTTACACGTCATTTATTCATTTTTATTAACTTTTAATCATAAAAAAAGACTTAAGCACATATTTTCAGTTTGTAACGTCAATTTGTTGAACATAGTAATTGTTGATTTTAATTTGGACAACTCTATATCACATTTCCTCCTTTAAAAACACACCTAAGTTTTTCTGCATTTAGCATTCGTTAAATGTAGTCAATTTTATAAAAAAAACTTTTTATTTTGTAGTTCTATTTTAATGAATTTAATTGTGACTTTAACTTTTAAACTTTGTTTTAGTTTCTCTGTTCTCCACTTATGTGTTCTTCAATTTCAACAATTCTTCAATTTAAAAAACGCTAACTTTTTATAAAAATTATTGTAGTTAAGCCCTGAAGAAGCATACAATGTATGTGAAATACTGGCAATAAAAATAGAAAGAGCCGCTATTAATTGACGTTTCATTACTGTTACCCAAGAAAAAACTTCCACTCGTTTAAATAAATATATAAACAACGTTTCAAATGAATCTCAGGTACCGATATAATGAAAACAGATTCTGGTTTTATTTGAAGACCAGGTTTGGCATGTCACTAACTGTGATAGATATGGTTTGCAAAGGTCATCAAGCACATATTTGTCCACTAATGTTTTCTACAAACAATCATGATTGATAATAGTCCACATTTTAGCTCAAAAGAATTTTTGAGTTTCACTTGTCAGCTAGGGATAAAAACATTGACTTCAAGCTCAACAAATTTCCAACACAATGGAGCAATGGAATGTACTATTTGTACGGCAAACTTATTTCTCGTGAAAAGTATAAAATGAAGCACAGATTCTGATTTATTTGTAATAAAAAATTAGAAGGAATATTAGGATACATCTTCATAAAGCATTTGAAAATAAAGTACCACCACCTGCTTGGAAACTTTGTTTAGCTTCTCTTGTGTAATTGGATTTTATTTTTATTGAAGCAAACCTATAGCACCAGCATCAAACCTGCTGCAATCAATTATAAACAAGTATGGACGAAACCTAGGTTCACCATTAGGATTCTGAATGAAAATAGCCGAGCATAGAGCACGTTATGCCAAGTGTGTTAACGTCTTAACAGACTATGTTAAAAAAATATAAATCTCCCTGTATATTGAAGAAATCTAACAATACTGTAAGACAATTAAAACAACCGGTTTTAAATGTCAGACGATGTGACAGATTTCTTTTTTAATACATCGTTTATACATAGACTTAAGGATCAGATTGAAAACAATTGTTTCAAAACGGAAGATTAATACTTGTATTATACTTTTTAATCAGAGTTAATTAAACAGTAATTAAATCGATTATCAATTAATCCAAGGTTTTAAATTCCTCACTGAGATTTATAAGAGATTTTAAGTCTAGAGGAAATCTACATTTATACATATCTACAGCTAATTATGTATAATTTATTGCATTTATTTTTGCAATCATAATAATAATATTCCAGACATTTTAATATTACAGCAAGCTATGCAGAAATTAAATTTACATAAGTAGTAGTTTTTAAATCTTGCTATGTTGGTAATATTTAAGTAGTACAGACTAAATCATGTAACAAACAAGCAAATTTTCCTTAAAATAAAATTTGCAAATTGCGTATTGTGTAATAGTATATTTGTCGCGTAGAAATTACATAAGCTCAAGAACAAATTGGTTTAATTAGTGACACTATTATCTTAAAAGAGTATAATGGGATGTTTACAAAACCGCGAATAGAACGCAATTTCTTAAATTGATTATACACTGCGATCTTAATCGCAATTAGCCAACAATAGGTGAATTTACAAGCTAGGCAAAACAAGACGCAAATACAATCCCATTTTGTTTAGAACCTTTGAAACTAGATCCAATAAATTTAAATTTTATTATAAATTGTTTGTTTGCGTTTAATTCTATTTATAAAATATTTCATCTTAATCTAGAGGTTAACAAAACTTTATAGGAAATACGACTAATACGTTTTATCTGACAAATGTGACGTCCACTTTTGAATTTATGAAATTTATTTCAATTGAGATGACTTTGAAATATGCCCATAACTACTTCCCATTTTCTAAGAGGTCTGTATAGTAACGTAAGTAATCATTTTGGAATGTTGACCAACTAAACTTGTGTTGTTTGTTACCTACTTTAAAAATAGAGTGTATGTTTTGAAATCGTCTATGTGTATGCAATAAAGTGTCAGCTGAATTTAAGCCAACAATCTACTTCGATGTCATTAAAATACAAAATGACGAAAAAGCGTGTGACACTCTAGTTATTTCGTCTAATAAGTGTATGTGTATATTCCTTGTCTACATTTCGGCGGTAGTAATTGGTTTTCCAATGTTCTAAAGTCTAGCGTTTTAGAGTCACGGTGGGTGTTTCCCACCAGTGTATTCAGTACTGAAACTTTGCGCGAAAGGTCATAGATTAATGCGTAGCAAAAATAATGTTATATACTGACTTCCAGAAAAATTGCAACACCTAGAAGTTGTCGAATGATTTTATTGAAATTTTCAGGAAACGTTTAGTTTCATTAAACAAATTGATGATTAAAATTTGAATAAAATCTAGCCAGTAGTTTTTTTTTGCATGTTGTTTCCATAGCACATAGTAACTATAAATTTGAAGTATTAGACCATTTAATAACTGTCAAGTTTTCAAATTGTTGTTACGTCACAATTTCATTCTGCACTTGATAACAATGCCGAGAGTAAGTCAACATCAACATTTTGTCCAATTAAGTGATTTTGAACGTGGCCGTATTATTGGTATGAGAGAGGCCGGACTTTCGCTAAGAGAAATTGCTCGTCGTGTAAACCGAAATGTTTCAACGGTATCGAGGTGTTGGTCCAAATGGTCCGAGGAAGGGGTTCAACATCGTCGCCGTGGATCTGGACGTCCTCGAAGGACTACAGATCGCGAAGAACGTCGCTTAAGACTTTTGGCCACAAGAGATAGATTTTCAACAACTCGATCAATTGCAAATAATTGGATGAGAGGTACAGGACTCAGAATATCAATGTCAACTGTTTATCGCCTGATAAGATCTTATGGATTGCGTTCATATCGTCCATTTTTATGTCTTCCTCTTACACCACTTCACCGTCTACGCAGACTAGAGTGGAGCAACTTAAGGGTTAATTGGGCGCAGGAATGGCATCAAATTGTGTTTAGTGACGAGTCCCGATTTTGCTTGTGGGCCCACGATGGTCGTAGGAGAGTCAGACGGATGCGTGGAGAACGTAAAAATCCAACATTTTTTGTGGAACGCAATACAGCCCTCACTCAAGGAGATATGATATGGGGTGCAATATGTTATGGTAGCAGATCACCCTTGGTCTTTATTGACGGCAACCTTAACGCACCTGGTTACATTGCTAATGTGCTACAACCAGTTGGCTTTCCATATCTTCAGGGGCTGCAAAATCCCATTTTCCAGCAGGATAATGCGCGCCCTCATACGGCAAGGGCTACAACACGGTTTTTGGAAGAATCTAACATTGTCGTCCTCCCATGGCCTGCTCGGTCGCCTGATTTGTCGCCCATTGAACATGTATGGGATATGATTGGTAGGCGAATAGGTAATTTACCGCACCCTCCAGATAATTTACACGATCTTCAACAACGGATTCAAGAAGCTTGGGACGATATACCACAAGCAGCTATAGATCACTTGATTAATAGCATGCCAAGGCGTCTAGATGAGTGCATTACAAATCGTGGCGGAGCAACACATTATTGAAAAAACTTTTAAAGCTTTTATTCTTTTGTTTTTAAAACTTAATCATAAGTTTGTTTCATAGAAATTTTTCTGGAAGTCAGGTGTATTTTTTGGACGTATTTAAAATGAAATTTTTGTTGAATACATCACTTTTTTTACAATTTTAAATATAGAGTAATCACAAAGTAAGGGGTATACTTTAAACACTTATATAATTTCAAGAAATCAAGCTAGTAGCAAAAAATAAATTGAATCTAGTTGCTTTTGGATTTGCATTTTACTGTATCTAAGAAAAACAAAAGAGTTGTCGTTACAATTGTTGACATGAGTGTCAAAACAAAATCATTCAATTCGGAGTTTTATTTTGGAATTAAAACTTAAGTAAACGCAGAGTTCAAACGACTCAAACTGTAATAGCATAGATTTACAAACAAGAATTGGTTTAGTTCAGTGTTACTATGAATGCTCTAGACCAAGAGTTAGTGATGCCGAAGTTCCGGAGCTTCTTCATGTAAATAGCTCAGAAGGAAATTGAACCCGAATGGTTATCCCGTATGTTATGGACAGATGAGGCACATTTTACTCTGAATGGTGGAGTCAATATCGAAAACTGTAGAATCTGGTCTGCAGAAAATCTACAAGAAACTGTTCAACAAGGTCTTCATGGTAAGAAAGTCACCGTTTGTTGCAGTTTTACAGCTGATTCTATCATTGGTCCGTATTTCTACGAAGAAATGCAGAATGGAGAAGCCGTATCTGTAAAAGTAAATGATGACTTGTACAGACATTGAAAATATCATTTTTATGCAGGATGCAGCACCCCTGCACATTTTCCAATCAGTCAAAGAATTCTTAACGAACGTCTTTCAAGATTAAGCAAACACTTCGCAAATTCATAGGTACCAAAATCACCTGATCTTAACCCAGCGGATTACTGGCTATTAGGGTTATTTAAAAAGTTTAGTGCTTAGAAGACGACCAACAATGCTACCAGAATTAAAAGACAATGTTATGGAGTAAATTCGCGCAATTCAACCAGAAATGTTATGGAATGCTGTGTACAATTTGGAGGAAAGGTTGGTAATCTTACAATAACAAAATGGAGGTCATATTTAGCAATTGCCTAGTTTTGTGCATACTAAATCTCATTTCTTAAGCAATTAGATTTAATAATCATAATAATACTTTATTGTCTGTGATAGATTACACTATGTAGACATTGTCAATACAATTACAATAATTAAAACATGAATTAAAACTCCAATACTAAAGAAAGAAACATGCAGAGTGCTTTTTTTGTTATATAACAGATTATTTCGTGGACTTCGTGTGTGCTTGTTGGCATAAGAAAAAGACAATGATCACAAGACGCAGATGATGCAGTAGTCTGTTTTGGATAGGGGTTGTCCACATGAATCACCTTCTCGGTGAAAAGCCTCATAATTTCCCATGGATCTGATATATTACTCCCAGAATGTTTGCAGAATAATGCAGAAAAATGCCATAAAGAACGTTGAATTTATCATCACTATTCCCTCTACTACTGAAAACATCGCCCCAGCCTTCAGTAGATAAGGCAGTTTGGAACTGGAGTACGGCTTCCTCCAAAAAATTTCGCTTATAAACAGCTTTTTGGGGTTCATCTGCCAAGACGCTCACCTCCAGCATCTGATAGCGATGGTCAGAAATCAGGGACTCTCCAACAGTAGAGAGAGAGAGTAATTTATTTTTTGTTATTAACTTAATTTGTTAAAAAGTTATAAGGCCAGCAATCTAAATACGACTTGGAAAGGTAGAATTTATATTTTTTCGACATAGTCTCCTAAAACATTAACACACTTGGTACAACAATGGTAAAGAGCTTTTAATGCATTCAGAAATAAATGTTTTGCCTTAGGCTGCAAGCGATGGTGTTCTCTGAGTTTGAGCGTTGTCCTGATGAAACAATTTAACACATCACGTCTGTGTTTTTACCTCATTTTCTTTTTGATGAAATCACGCAATTTTCAAATTTAAGCAGCATAATATTACCCAGTTATAGTCTGACCACATGGTAAAAAATTGATATAAGAATAATTCCTTCGGCATCCCAAAAAACTGTAGCCATGATCGCCCACGCAGATACTGTTAAACCAAACTTTCGAAGGGGTGGTGAACTCTTGTGCCTCCATTCCATGCTCTGGATGTTTGATTAGATATCGTAATGGTGAAACCAAGTTTCATCAATAGTAACGAATCTTGTTAGGAAGTGTCCAGGATCTCGCTTAATGGTAGCCAAATTCGTCTCTGAAGTGATCTGTCGAATGTGCTTTTGCTGTAATGTAAGGGCGTAGGTTGTAACTATGAATTTACAGAAGTTAGACTTTTCTCTGAACTGAATACTTAATCCTTTAAAATTAAAAAAAAATTCGAGTCCGGCCATATTTTTAGAGCAACAGATTCCTTTCGAAATTTTTTCAGTTAATAATCAGAGCATCCCCCTATCCTCCTCAGCCCATAAAATGAGAATAAGTATATCAGGATTTTCTAGAGGACTTTGAAGATTTACGACAGGAATTCCGTCAATTCGAACAATTCAGTTTAAAATTAAATAAAAAGAAAACATTTATTTATCACAAAAAGTTACTAAGAACGAAAAAGACATTCAAACAATAACACTAAACACTATTCAATTGAAGCACTGCCTGCTTTAGGACACAACTCGAATCCTGAACTGTGTATAAATTCTGTTTCAAATACTCCACGTTATGTTGCTGTGGGCCAGCATAAACAATTTGGACTGTGGGGTGGCCACAAATTAAAATCATTCTTCCCTGTCCATTTCTCTTCAAATTGAGTTATCCAGTCTCGACCGTTTATGGAATTACTGACTGGACAACCAGCACATTGAAAAAAAAACACAGAGTTTGCATGAATCAACATAAGCTCGTCAGTACATGAAAGATATATGTATTCTATGATCTAGACCGTCACAAACTCTATTATAAAACTGATATTAAACCTTTGCAAACAAGCTGGTTTGTAAGACGCAAATTTAGACAATAATTAGACTCGATTACTAACTAACTAACCCTCTATCAAGCAAGAGTAAAGTACTTACGTATTACCATTACCGTTTTATTGTGTCGAAGTAATTGCATCACAACAGCTCATTTGAAACCTCGTACTTTATCATTTACTTCAAGGTAAACGTAATAAGGACTGTAATTGTATAAATTCGAGTTACGCGTTTATGACATTAGCCGTATATATATATACCAAGATCGTCTGATAAATTAAAATTGAAATTAAAAAAATTTGAAACGTGTAGTTTGTGTTGCTATGCCTTTTTCATTCATTAAACGACTGTTTTTTTATTCCCTTATTAAAATTTTAATGGCAACACGAGAATGTAACTTTAATGTACCTGCAATATCGTGACAATATTTCCAACATGTAACAAACTCGATAATCTAAACATATTATGCACAAAACAATATTTTGCGTGCATGTTTCTGATAAGAATCGATCTTAGAGACAAGTCCAATATGTATGACTTCTAACGGTCGTAGAAACGTAAAATCGAAAGAGGAACGAATAAAGTTAATTTTTTTCTAATAACATCGAATTAACTTAATGACTAATTAGCGAAATTTAGAATGACATACTTTTGCAAATGTATGTATGTGCTTGTGGCAATCTCCATCTTGTCATATAATAACTGTATATAAATTTTAGCACTAAGAGTGCTGTTATTTGTTTAGCAGTTGCTTTGCTAGAGTGGCAATTAGCAGATAAGCAGTGGACAATGACCCATATATGTTTATTATACACGTTGAGATATTCCATTATTATATTTACTAATAAAATTCTCCACACAATCGTCCTACTTTTAATATATATGTTAATATTTTACACCGTACCTTCCTTGATAAGCGAGTAAAAAAGAAATGTTTTTGCAGCACTATTTTTAGTCGAGTCCGCTCGTATAATTCAAGAATGTCTTCCATCAAGTAGTTCTACATGATATAAATATTTTATAATGCAAATCTCGAGTACTTACATAAATCATGCGGTTTTGTATAATAAAATCCAATTTTATTAACAATACCTACCTACAATAATTAAAAATCGAATTAATTTTTGTATTATTTCGAGTGGTACTTGCAATTGAACCAATAACATAAAGTACTGGTCATTTTTTTGTTTCTTTATCGACAAACAATTCTCTGAAATTGATATAATATGTATAAAAAATCCGTTTGTTTCAAGAAGGAAGTTCATAAACGAAGAAATTCATTAACTCCTCGCTAAACAGTATCTAATAAAAAAACTACTTGATCTCAGCAAGTCAGAGCAAGCCGGACTCTTAAGTGCCTTCTGACTGGCCACTGCTCTCTAAGGTACCAATAGACTTTAAAAAGATGGGCAAAGTTGATCAAGACACTTGTCGATTTTCAAACTGGTAGCTGAAACACCCAAACACATACATATTTTGAAAGTACGAAGCATTAAGCCAGCAAAAGTTTTAGCATCTAGGACAGGCGATCTTAGCATCTGAACAGATCGAAGCCTTGGCACCCTAACTAGTCCTGAGATTCGTCAAGAATAGGTCAATAGCTCGCAGTGAGCAGCGATGTTTGTAACCTGAACGATTCACCAACAATACAATTGCCATTGAAGAGAAAGCAATATAAACATTAAATTCACATTTTTGTATGCTCATCTTGATTTTTTCCTCAAAAATTTTGAACAAAAAAAAAGAGAGAGGTTCCATCAGGAGATAAGAATGAAGCAAAAATTTTCAGAGTAGGTAGAATACAAGCCTGATAGCCGACTACTGTTAGTGTTTCAAAAGGAGATCTGTTCACCAAGAAAGACAACGGATCTTATTAATGAAGGTTTCAGAATTTTATATTCATATTAGTTTTGGCTTACTCTTTGTTTCCAAAAAATTGTCCAGTACAAGATCTACAACAGTTTGAATTAGATTAGAAATGCCAATGAAAGTGGTAAAAATGACTGAAAAATTGTAGTGATTGGATTAAACCAGAAGCTTCTATAAGATTTATAAATCTAGTTTCAAATCACAACATCACCTATTAAAATTCAAATCTCAGCCAACAATAAACATTTTGGTAAATAAAAATTACCTGTTTCAAATTTCTCACCAAAAATTGACAGCTTCCTGACCGAAAATTCAAAAAAAGTAAAAACGTTTACTTTAATCTAACGAAATAGCCAGCCTATATAACAAGAATCAACATTGTATTTCAATTATTTTTAATGATTCTGAAATTGTGAGTTTCTACAAAATTACATGCCAAACCCTATATGAAAAACAGAACTATTTCATTGCCAACAACGAAAACTTATAAGAAAATTAAGGAGCAAAAACTGTTAAGCAAAATTATCCACAATAAATAAGGATTCATGGGCCGCCATCAAGTGTTCCCAGTTAATTAATTAACTGTTCTGGTTCTCTCTCTGTTAATCTGTTTAATAGTGGCACCCAATTCTGCCAATTCTTGAACATAGCTTCCTTTCAAGTTTGTATGGTTAGACATAACTATAAATCATTGAAATGTTGGTCTTAATTTGGGAACAATTCTGCAACATTATATTAGCATGCGGATTTTTAAGTTCAAATTAAAACTCAAATAGATCAAACAGTTTATTTGAGTTATTTATTTCTATTCAAATGGTTTTTACTTTTTTGTGAAATTAATTTCTATTTTTTCGGAATTTTGAATAGAAATATTTCGGAAAAAAATCGTAACAAACTATGTTGGTAAAACGTACCAGCTGGTCTTTGTTAGGGAAACGGGGGTTGGGGTGGGGGCTGATAACGAAGATAACAGCTGAATAACAAGATTACAACTGACTACGTAAGAAACCATTTTCTGGTTCAATCCCATGAAAGTCGGTAATTTAACAGTTATTTTATATTATTTTAATTGCTTCAAACTTTTTCCCAGACTCTCAAAACAAAGCTTGAATAGTTGAAACGATATGGTACAAAAATTAAATTTTGTCAGCCCCTATTTTTTTCTGTAAAAGTAACTTCTAAGATTGTTATATTTATTTGATAAATTAGACGTTGTAGAAGGCTAGAACTTCGGAACAATTATCAGAGCAAACTGGGACAACCTTCAACATTGCAACTGTTCAAAAAAATCTCATTTTTAAGTCGGTAATTTAAGAATTATTTTATATTGTTTTAATTGCTTCAAACTGTTTTCCCAGACTCCCAAAACAAAGCTTGAATAGTTGAAACGATATGGTAAAAAATTAAATTTTATCAGCCCCTATTTTTTTCTGGAAAAGTTGGCTTTAAGATTGTTACATCTATTTGATAAATTAAACGTTGTAGAAGGCTAAAACTTTGGAACAATATCCAGAGCAAACTGAGACAACCTTCAACATTGCAACTGTTCAAAAAAAATTCATTTTGAAGTCGGTAATTTAACAGTTATTTTATATTGTTTTAATTGCTTCAAACTGTTTTCCCAGACTCCCAAAACAAAGCTTGAATAGTTGAAACGATATGGTACAAAAATTAAATTTTGTCAGCCCCTATTTTTTCTGGAAAAGTAGGTTCTAACATTGTTACATCTATTTGATAAATTAGACGTTGTAGAAAGCTAAAACTTTGGATCAATGTTCAGAGCAAACTGGGACAACCTTCAACATTGCAACTATTCAAAAAAAATTCATTTTTAAGTCGGTAATTTAACAGTTATTTTATATTGTTTTAATTGCTTCAAACTGTTTTCCCAGACTTCCAAAACAAAGCTTGAATAGTTGAAACGATATGGTATAAAAATTAAATTTTGTCAACGCCTATTTTTTCTGGAAAAGTTGCTTCTAAGATTGTTACATCTATTTGATAAATTAGACGTTGTAGAAAGCCAAATCTTTGGATCAATGTTCAGAGCAAACTGGGACAACCTTCGACATTGCAATTATGCAAAAAAAATCATTTTTATGAAGTATATTTTGGATTATTCATTTTTCGATTTTGAAATTTTAAAGCTTGACATACACGTCTCACTTTTCGACAGCACTTTGCCCACATTGCTGTCAAGTCCCTTGTTGAAGAAGCTCTTCAGCAGCCCATCGATCTGAGAATCCGTTGATTCAACACCTTGGGGGTTGGATTGAACGGCTCCCATTAAGAGATAAGAAAGCTAAAGGATATTTCATCCCTCCTACCTTAGTATTATACAAAGTCACCAAGTTTATTTATTTTGTTGTTGATAATGAAATTGTTCTCTTTTTGACTTAGTTTCTGACATTTCATTCTTCAGAAACACACAATTTCAAACTGATAAATTATTGAAATTTAAATGTTAATTAACAATAACGTTGACTCAATTAAATGATTAGAAATTTTATGAGAATGAGACGATAAAATCATCCTGTTTTAAATCTAAAACTGCTTAAATAAACTTAATAATTCCAGTAAACAAAATTCCAAATTCAATTTTGAAAGTTAGTACAAATCTAAAAGCAGTTTGTTTTATTTACATTATCTGTATACACGCCGGCTATATTCTAACTGCTTCTCTCATTTTACATACCAAATTGCACTCTTGTCATAACAACAACACCTTAAATTTCTTCACGATTCCAGCAAGCAAATAATATCTAACCCGTGCGAATTATTTGTACCAAACTGAGCATGTGTTAGCTAAAATATGCACTCACGATTCGATTCGTCGGGAAAATTTCAACAATCATGGAAGTGTTTAATAAAAACACTTTCTATGTTATAATTTACAATTTAAACGAAATTATATGCGTGAGTACATCGCCGAACGATAACTATTACTATAAACAACTTTTATTTAATCGCCATTGACGCCTTCGTGTTTGAGGTTTCAATGTTTAGACGTCTTCGGATAATAAAATTTGTTTTGCCATTTTGTATGTAAGTAAAATTTCCCTCGAATCATTCATACGTCTATAATTAAAACTTGTATAGATTTAAAGTCTAAAAGATATCATTTGATCTCCCCTTTAAAAGATACATATTTCAATATCAATCCTGTATTATGTAGGTTTATCCACAACAATAACGATTCCATTTAATGGATGGTTAGAATCCTTGAACGTCATTGATTAAGATCCGTGGGAATATAATCGAATGTGAAGCCCCCTTTCTTTCGTTAGCTTAATAGATGCACGCGTTGAGGTTATGCTATGTCTGCAGTTTTATAGTAGAAATAGAATAGAGCCAGACAGACGCACACAAGGTGTCAAATATCGCACAGGAAGCGTTTTGCAAATGATGGTGCAGCATTTATAACTAAGTAGACATGACATCCAGACATCTGTGAGGATCTACGGATTCTATTTGCGGTATCGCTTTGTTAAGTCGTCTACAAGAGATAATGATCTAAATATATCCAAGGGTATTTTAAGTTAAAGACACATATTTAAAGAATGTAATTACGATATTGCATCACCGATTGAAGGTAACACACCAAACCAAACATTGCTCGTGTAGCAATAAACAATACCTCCTTTAATAAGTTTCGTAAGTGGCACACAAGCTCTTATAACCAAATCGAATATTTACTACATTTTTGCCAATTAGAATTTTTTTCGAGGAGAACTTTTAACCCAAATATGGGTTAGAACTCAATAAAAAATTGCATACATTTGCATTTATAATTACGTCCATACATAGTCTTTGAAAATGTTACGCAAAATTTACGGGAAATTAAAACAAATAAACAATTCCGTAAAAAAAACACATTTCAATAATTCTGTTTATACACCAGACACACTTATAACTAGAAAAAAAAAACCAAACTTGACCTTTTCCCGAAACTTAATACATAATTTTAAACGCTAGTTTTATTAAAAACACATACATATTCAAGTGCCAAAAACATTGTATATTGTGGTTCTTACGGAGAATTCCACAGAGGAAATAAACTAAAATTTCAACAATTAATAATAACCACACACAAGTTTTTCTGTTAAGTAATTAGACGAAAATCGTTAAATATTGACTGTTTTATGTTTTTCTTTTCATTCCTATAATGTGGCGTACTTGACCTTTTGACCCATAAATGCAGTCAGACAATGCAATACACTCAATTAACAAGTTAAAATTGAGGTATTGTATATAAAAATTATGTTTATTTCTACTCCCAACATAAGATTTGTCGGCAACCAACCTAACATAACTGTAGGTAGACAACCCATTATACTAGCATCTTATTTGCAGGTATCTACGCAAGTTTGATTAGTACTAGAAGTAAACGTCACAATAAATCAGCCCCTTATATACAGATGGCAGCACATGTAGATATGTAATATTTTAGTACTAAGCTCTAATATTGTTAAAAACTTTAAAATTGACTTTAAATTTGTATTTTTTATACAGTACTCTGAAGGTTAAAAATGAATAGGATATTCTCAGTTCTCCCTGTGCCTTTCCATGTTGAAATGCCAAACAATACTTATAAACAGAAATATTAAGGCTGGAATAGCAGCTAAAATAAGATACCTACATCAAAATCTGAACCTTAGCGTTTTGTGAATTAGAAATTGAGTCTAGGTTTTGGTTTCTATCGCTAATACTCTAATCTTTCACTTATTGTTAATTCTAAAAGTTTAGAAAGTAATATTAAAAAAAAATTATAAAATAATGAGGCTCCTGTTTTTCATTTATTTCATTATAGCCATGCGTGATGGCTAAAATTACAAAGTAAGTCTAGAATAGATCTAAGACAGTCCAAAACAACCAAAGGTTCGATTCTAAGGATCATATTTATAGTTCGTGCTTGAGGTTGTACCGATGCTTGATCACGCGATTTTGACACATTTACATCAAAATGGCGTGCTCAAGTATCAGAGAGGAGGGTGGGAAAGGGGATATCAAGCAAACTCTCACCTTTCTCGATTATTTTACGAACTATAATTTAATATAAAGCTAACATTTTATAACAGGATATCAAGCAAACAATCTGAAACAACTTTCAAAAGATTATTTTTGGATCGAAAATAATTTAATATAGAACAAATCTACTCAAGAATGTCAATTTAACAAGTTCAGGATTTTAATTTCAATTTCTAGTTTCTAGTTCTCTTCAATTTTAAGATTCTAGCTTTACATTTATCAATAAATAGATCAATTTCAAGAACTTGGCCTGGTTGTAGAAATTGAAGAATTAGTCCATGTTCTATTTTTGCGTCAATTTAACTTCAATTTCGTAGTAATTTTTGTTTTAATAGTGGATGGTGCTAAATTGTCACAGTTGTTGTACTAGAGTAATTCCAAATTTACTTTATATAATTGCAACAATAACGATTCGTTGAAAAACCATATTTTTTATAGTTATGAAAGGCTAAATTCATATTTATAGATTATTTGGAATTTTGATTTTGCATAATGCAGAGAGCAAGTTCAAAATGGCAACGAAAACGATTAATAAATTTAAGAAAAGCTGTATTCTCCTTAATGTTACTAAAAATAATAGAAATACAAAAAGCAAGAGTAACAAGAAGATGGTGGGTTAGACCATGGTTGACAGCAAAAAAGGGAAACTTAAATTTAGTAAAGAAGATTCGCAAATATTCAAAATGAAGTCAAAAATCTTCACCATCACACATATCACATAATCTTTTAACATAACAATAAATTTACAGATGTTAAACCAGCTTAAGAGAGCTTTGGGACAAAGACATGGTTATGTCTCCCTTTAGAGCAATATGAGAAATCAGATTTGAATCGAAAAAAAGACAAGATATAACAAGAATTGTTAACGACTTTGGACCTATGCTGAACAAAAAAGGAACAACAACAATTTTAACAGCTTGTTTTAACTTCCAAAACGTTCTATCTAGAAGAGGTCAAACAGAAATCGTTTTATCTTTCTTCAGACAACAAAAGATTGTCTGATTTTGATTGATGACATCAAAAGCTTCCTTGAAAATCACAACTCTAAATGTAATAACAATAACAAGACGGTAACTTGGTTTGTTCGGTTTGATTCATATTAGTTTTATGTGACGAGGAAACTGTTCGATTTGCAATGTGAAGAGTAAGAAAGTATGTTAGCGTTTCCACTGTTAATTTGTGCAGATATATCAATCCTATACGTTATTATTATGGTTTATTGCTAGATAAACAAGAAAGGTTGGATGACCACCACAATTTTTCAAAATGATTTCAAAAATGGACTGTTTTCAGATCAATTTTAATATTAAAATTAAATATATAATATTAAAATATACGGAGGAAAATCTGTTCACATTTTTATAATAATTCAGAAGAATTTAATATTACAACACACATAGTACCTATCAAGCAAAAAAATTGAAGAAAAAACAACTTTAGATGTGTTAGATTAACAAGATGAACCATCTGGCCAGTGCCGCGAAGTAGATTCATCAAACGGTTCTCGAAAAATTGCCGCCCTCTAAAAATTATTTTAATGTGATATCACTGAAAGTAAAAACGTTCTAAACGTTTAGATTAAAAATGTGAATAATTTTGCCGAGTATAAGGTTTGATGAAATCAAACGGTTATTTAAAATAGGTAACAATTTATATGATACAAAATTATTGTCCATATAAATTTAAAAAAATTATACATTGCAATGTGCCTTCCAATAACTTTTTGCATCATTCGTCTATCAATAATGTACCGACTCCTTTTCGGCGCGCGATAAAGAGACGGTTTAGATTATTAAGATAGAACCAACTTACCTGGTATTATATATAGAATATAGAATCAAACGGTTCTCGAGTAAAATTAATTTCAAAAACATTAGATTTGTATTATTTGCAGTTTAACATATCACTCGTTTAGATTAAGTTGTTTGAACCTAATTTCGAGTATTGGAAAGATCCATAAAAACGGTTTCGAGCTAGGTAATATTTATTTGATGAAAAAGTTTCCAGAAAATTTTGAATAGTTTTTTTCCGCGCTCAAACGCGTTAGACCTGCCTTCCTGGTAGTTTGTCCTCTCGTTTAGATTAACAAGATGAACCATCTGGCCGAGAGCGAAGTAGATTCATCAAACGGTTCTCGAGAAAATTTATCTCTATAACGCGTTAATGTGCCTAGCTGGGAGTTTGGCCTCTCGTTTAGATTAACAAGGTAAACCTACTTGCCGAGGAGGAAGCAGATCCATCAAACGGTTATCGAGCTAAGTAATATTTATATGATGAAAAAGTTGTCCAGAAAATTTATGAAAGTTTGAACGGTCACAGCGCTCAAACGCGTTAATGTGCCTTCCTGGTAGTTTGTCCTCTCGTTTAGATTAACAAGATGAACCAACTTGCCCAGAGCGAAGCAGATTCATCAAACGGTTCTCGAGAAAATTTATCTCTATAACGCGTTAATGTGCCTTGCTGGGAGTTTGGTCTCTCGTTTAGATTAACAAGGTGAACCTACTTGCCGAGGAGGAAGCAGATCCATCAAACGGTTATCGAGCTAGGTAATATTTATATGATGAAAAAGTTGTCCAGAAAATTTATGAAAGTTTGAACGGTCACAGCGCTCAAACGCGTTAATGTGCCTTCCTGGTAGTTTGTCCTCTCGTTTAGATTATCAAGATGAACCATCTTGCCGAGAGCGAAGCAGATTCATCAAACGGTTCTCGAGAAAATTTATCTCTATAACGCGTTAATGTGCCTAGCTGGGAGTTTGGTCTCTCGTTTAGATTAACAAGGTGAACCTACTTGCCGAGGAAGAAGCAGATCCATCAAACGGTTATCGATCTAGGTAATATTTATATGATGAAAAAGTTGTCCAGAAAATTTATGAAAGTTTAAACGGTCACAGCGCTCAAACGCGTTAATGTGCCTTCCTGGTAGTTTGTCCTCGTTTAGATTATCAAGATTAACAATTTGAACAGATTCATCTGAGCTAGGTAATATTTATACGATGAAAAAGTTGTCCAGAAAATTTAGATTCATCAAAGACTGGAGGTTTGTTCTCGTTTAGATTAACAAGATGAACCAATTTATCTCAGATTATAACGGTTCGAAAATTTTAATGCGTTAATGTGCCTAGCTGGGAGTTTGGTCTCTCGTTTAGATTAACAAGGTAAACCTACTTGCCGAGGAGGAAGCAGATCCATCAAACGGTTATCGAGCTATGTAATATTTATATGATGAAAAAGTTGTCCAGAAAATTTATGAAAGTTTGAACGGTCACAGCGCTCAAACGCGTTAATGTGCCTTCCTGGTAGTTTGTCCTCTCGTTTAGATTATCAAGATGAACCAACTTGCCCAGAGCGAAGCAGATTCATCAAACGGTTCTCGAGAAAATTTATCTCTATAACGCGTTAATGTGCCTAGCTGGGAGTTTGGTCTCTCGTTTAGATTAACAAGGTGAACCTACTTGCCGAGGAGGAAGCAGATTCATCAAACGGTTATCGAGCTAGGTAATATTTATATGATGAAAAAGTTGTCCAGAAAATTTATGAAAGTTTGAACGGTCACAGCGCTCAAACGCGTTAATGTGCCTTCCTGGTAGTTTGTCCTCTCGTTTAGATTAACAAGATAAACCAATTTGCCGAGAGCGAAGCAGATTCATCAAACGGTTCTCGAGAAAATTTATCTCTATAACGCGTTAATGTGCCTAGCTGGGAGTTTGGTCTATCGTTTAGATTAACAAGGTGAACCGACTTGCCGAAGAGGAAGCAGATTCATCAAACGGTTATCGATCTAGGTAATATTTATATGATGAAAAAGTTGTCCAGAAAATTTATGAAAGTTTAAACGGTCACAGCGCTCAAACGCGTTAATGTGCCTTCCTGGTAGTTTGTCCTCTCGTTTAGATTATTAACAAGATGAATCAAACGGTTATCTGAAAAAGTTTTCCAGAAAATTTATGAAAGTTTAAACGGTCACAGCGCTCAAAGTTAATTCTGGATCAAACAAGATGAACCAACTTGCCCAGAGCGAAGCAGATTCATCAAACGGTTCTCGAGAAAATTTATCTCTATAACACGTTAATGTGCCTAGCTGGGAGTTTGGTCTCTCGTTTAGATTAACAAAGTGAACCTACTTGCCGAGAAGGAAGCAGATCCATCAAACGGTTATCGAGCTAGGTAATATTTATATGATGAAAAAGTTGTCCAGAAAATTTATGAAAGTTTGAACGGTCACAGCGCTCAAACGCGTTAATGTGCCTTCCTGGTAGTTTGTCCTCTCGTTTAGATTAACAAGATGAACCATCTGGCCCAGAGCGAAGTAGATTCATCAAACGGTTCTCGAGAAAATTTATCTCTATAACACGTTAATGTGCCTAGCTGGGAGTTTGGTCTCTCGTTTAGATTAACAAGGTGAACTTACTTGCCGAGGAGGAAGCAGATCCATCAAACGGTTATCGAGCTAGGTAATATTTATATGATGAAAAAGTTGTCCAGAAAATTTATGAAAGTTTGAGCGGTCACAGCGCTCAAACGCGTTAATGCCTTCCTGGTAGTTTGGAAAGTAAATATTGTTAGGAAAAAGTTTAAACTAAATTTCAAAAACTCCTTTTTGTTTAGATTAATTAAAGCTATAAAAGATGATAAAATTATTCCATTATGTCCATTTCAAGAAAAAGTGCTATAAAAGAAAAATTCATAAATAATTAATATTTCAAAGCGGTAGCGCCATCTAAGCAAAGATAGTTGAAATAAAATGACAAAGCTAATTAAAACAAAACTGTAATATCATGCCATAGAGCGCCATCTACTATTCAATAGCGATTAGATGAGAAGCGCTTGAACAGACACCTGTACTAGCCGCGTTATTAATCAAATAGGTTGTGGAATATAATACCTAGATGGCGCTGTAAGTACGATCGTGTCACAACTATGTCATAAATATAACTAACGACATACAGATGGCGCTAATATCAATCGATTTAAATTATATACAATAATAAATTATCATTTTAATATTACAAACATATTTAATCAAACAAAATTCTACGAAGCAAACGGAATCCCCATTCTCAACTAATAAAAGATGTGTACATATGTACATACATAAAATAAAATAAATATTAGTTTTTGTATTAGTGTCTGCACGGAGATTGTTCCAACATGCACTTTATATGTAGGTACACAGTGAAAGTGAATCAGGACCGCTAATTAGTAAACAAATTCTTCTATAGAATGCGGATATTATCCTATACACCGAAAAAAAAAGGCTTTTTAGATATGTATGTACAGTATAGACAAAAATAAATAACTTAATCTTAGTACCTGGTTTAAGTAATTGTAAACACTTACCGGTGTCATTGAGCAGACTTTGGATTGGATCTTCGCTGGATATTTGCGCTTCAGTAGCCATCACTGCAAACAAAACAAGAAAGCTTTTATAATGAAAAATAGTGTTGATGATATATCAGATAACATTAGAATGGGGAATGATTATTTTATAATTGCTGCTGTATCAAGACCTTAACATTGTATGCAATTTAGTGTTTTTTCCCATTCTATGAATGCACTAAATTAATGATAATTAGAAGAGCTACTCGAGGTCATAACAATTATTTCTTGCTTCAAAATATGCATAAATATAATGTGATAACATGATAATAAATGTAAGGATGCAGTATTTATTCTAGATGTGCATTATCTGTATTGTTTAACTAATACAGTGGTGTAAGTACATATACAAGTTGCTGTTTGGAAAAAGTTTTACAAAAGTTTGTCAAATATATGTATCTGTGTTATAGGAATCCGTAGATGCAATACTTATCTCATCGATTAGAAAAAAATTCTTAGTGTTTGTAAATAAACACACTTATCAATGGAACACATAAGTATCTTGGAATTTATCAAATATTTGCTATGAAAGGGAATTCAGTGCAAAATAGTAAATACGTGAACCTATTGACCCCGATTCTCAACAGTAAGATATCCTATATTTGTTTGTGTGTAATTTAAGAAAGCGACTATATAATACAATTGTATGTCTATGTACTTTTTATCTGTTTAAATGCAATTTCTTGTCTCTTAAATGTTTATGCCTAGTTTTTATGTGTCAATTAAATTTTTTATGGTTGTTTATACTATATATGTGCGCATAATATATGCGATGAATGAATTTGTAATACTTATTTTGATGTTTTTTTATATATTTTAATATAGTTATGTAATTATTACTAACGTAGGTTAATGTTAATATAATAAATATACTAAACAAAAAAAACTTAATTTGACTTTTTTATTATGTCTATAAATTTTACGATAATAAGATATCGATTTTTTAAGGACTAAAGACAGTTTACTGACTACCACGTGCTTGCTCGTTTGTAGTGATCTAGTAAGACCTATCGTTCATTTTCTAATTAACTTGACTGGCATTTTTAGCAAGAAGAATTCTAAGAATAGTTTTCAATCAACAATCATGATACAAATGATTTTGTTAACAAGAATTGAATAGGAAGTTCGACAATTAAATAATGAAACTAGGGCTCTAAAAATTTTTAATGATAAAATTTAACAATGAAACATTAATTTCCTTCAAGATAGTCTCTGCCTTGACCTAATCTACAGACTCGTGACTGGTTCGTTTCAGTTTTACACGGAGCCAAATGTGATGAATAGAGTGGATTTCCATTAGCATGATCGAGTGTTTGGCTAAAAACTTTTAGAGCGTTGTAGGCTGGGGCATTGTCATGAGGGAGGTGGAGGATCCATAAATCAGACCTCCTCTTTCGAATCCTTTCACGGAGAGTTTTCAAAACTTCTAAATAATAATCCTGGTTAACTGTTTGACCCTCTGGAATCCAATTAATGTAGATAACTCCACGAATATCAAAGAAAATAATCAACATGGCTTTAAATTTCGATTTGCTCATCCTTGTTTTTTCGCTCTCGATGAATCAGGAGACTTCCAATGCTAATATTGGAGCTTAGTTTTGGGATCATATTGAAAAATCGATCCTCAAATGTTACCACCCTTTCCAAAAAGCTCGGGTCAGCTTCGTTGTGTTGGTGTTTTTGGTATATGGAGAAAGCAGTTTGACCACCATCTTCGCACAAACCTTTTTCGTGTTAAGCTCTTCATGCAAAATCTGTCTGACTACTTCTCCATTAAGACCTGCTTGCTCTGGAACAGCTCTCACATCTAATCGACGGTTTGTTTTGAACAATTTGTTTCACTTTTTCGACGTTCAAGTCGGTTTTAGAAGTTCGAGGGCGACCATGCTGTTCATCATCTTTACCATCTTAATACTTTCTATACCACCCAAACACTCTTGCATGTGATAGACAATTATCATCATAAAGTGACTGTAACAGTTCGTAACATTCTGTTGGTGATTTCCCGAATTTACATAAAAATTTTAAGTTGATATGTTGTTCAAATTTATCATCTGAGATTTTTTTCGGATGAGTCTCGCTATTTAATTGTCACACCTCGTACATTGCATTCATTAATTTTTTAAGAAAAAAAAAAGAAATTAAACAGTCTAAAAGCCTAAAAAATGGAGCAAAATCTTGTTATATCCACTTGGGTTGATGGGGACATTATCAATTTTCCTATTTAAAAATATTAGAAAGGAAAAGCAAGCACGCTTTCATAAGGAGTAAGAAAGTACAGAGAAGACCAAGAAAAATGAGATTTGAAATTGGAGATGATGCGGCAAATCTAATAAAAATTGATAAAGAAACATTAGGTGTATGTATTAAAGAAAGCAAGGAAAGCACAGAGTGAAATAAGAGAAAGTCTATAAATGCATAATAGCGAAATGAAGGTATTTAGAGAAGAAATTTAAACATTGAATGACAGATGGAAAAAAAGAGAAATTTAAGAAGATAAAAAAATAAGATAAAACAACCGTAAAACTAGAAAACAGAAACGCTATAACAATTTAGTAGAAACAGAGAAACAGATTCAAAAATGGATAAATAAGCTGAGTAAGAGAAATTACACAGAATAAAGTTCTGATCACACAAGACGAGCAAACTAAAAGGAAAGCAAATTTTTATTGACATCGCTTTTAACTCTACAGGATATACATATTGAAGGGCACTTAATAGAATTGCAAAACTAGGACACTTCGCATTGATAATACAAATGGAAAAAAAAGATGATATGTAAGTGGCAGGAGCCAGATACGACAGCTTAGACCACTTAATAAAACTGAGATCTTTAAACTGCCTACCTTTAATAAATGTTTACGATCACAATGAAAATTTCAAGAGTAAGGTTAAAGAAAAAATTGTACGAGAACCTAGTGGAAGAATTAGAGAAAAAAAACAATGCAAGAATTAAACAATAACAGTACATATTCTTGTCATAAAACAAACACAGTCGTAAATAATGTCGTAATAATAAATATCACAATTTACAGAGGAGCATGTGGTGACTCAACTCACTAGAGTCAAGGAAAATATACACTCAAAAGCAAAAGGATCACATAAATAAAATAACTAGAATGTAGAAGAATTAAAATATGATAAAAAAAGGAGGGAATATGTAGATAGAAGACTAAGAAGCAGATGTTAAAACAGAATCACATAATGTAAGATGAAGAATAGAGATCAATGTTTTAAAAAAAGACAGGTTTGAATGAAGTGGAGTGAGAGACAACAGGCCAAAAAAATAATAAAAGAATAATAGCTCAATACTAATGCGCTTTTACTAGAAATAGATCATCAACAGACACAATTCATAATCTAAAGCAAATACTGGAAGAAGCATAACACATAAACGTATAATCGAAATAGAAATGCTATTTATTGATTTTAAGTTTAAGCTTTGATTCTATTAAAAGAGACCATCTAATACCAATACCAAACACCTAACGAAATATTGACTAAAGTGGTGGAAAAAATAATAAACGAACGACAAAAAAATGTGAATAGAAATAAACTAGACACCAAAAACGGTATTTTCCTTGATTGTCGGTTAGCTTTCGGAGGACTTGGTTCTTGGCCTAAATTCTCCGATTCCACTCCGTCCGGTTGTGCTGGAGCATTCCTATTCAGTTCCATGATGGTGTTTTGATTCCATCCTCTTCTAAAACCGAGCCTCGTGATAAAGTTTCTTGTAAGGCTGAATTTCTTGGGCACCCCATCGTGGGGCATGACCCACAACGGGTCGTCTCTAAATAGGATGTTCGATTACTGCCTTATGATGCCTTCTCTCATCAGTTTATATGTGGTTTGTCCGGCCACAATCTCCATTAAGATGTGAAGAAGTGTGAGATTTAGTAGCACTTCTAAAACAGTCGTTGGACATGTTTTTATTGCATCAGTAATGCAAACGTAGGCCAGTACCTTTGTACCTTTGCGAGACACATTCTCGTTGCGGTTAGACTGGCTCGTTTACCTCAATTTACAGCTCCATAAGTGAACACCTCCAATTTTTCCCTGCAAAGTTTCCACGAACTATCAAGGCTACGACTGCAAAAAAATCTGAAGAAGATCTAAGAATATTGCAAATGAAATATTAAGAGTAATATTGGGACCTTGATCAAGATGGGAGAAGATCAATGTAGAAGAAGGATGAATGTAGAAATAGATCAATAAATCAATTTAAAAAATGTTAATACGAGATTCAAGTTGCAGAAGAGGAAAGGGAAAACTTAAGCCCAAATGATTAAGCTAAGTCACATTGTGGAATTAATTATTCTACATTATTAATTTATTCCTCTTGACATTCCTTCAGCGCCGGATTAAAGTGCTGTGGACTAATTCTACTAAGAAATGATAGGGTTATGAAGAGGTTATTTAAATATTTAAGTGTTATTGTAAAAAAAGAACGAATATCATTAAATTTTAGCAGAATTTATAAAGCAACTTTATTAAAAAATATGTCCTATGGTAAATTATAACAATGGAAATACTTGTTTATTATAAAAAATACATTTATTATTATTATTAAGAATCTCAGATGTTCACTTGCACCAGAGATTAAGCTACACTAATACTAAACCGACATTTGACTAAAAACACATACTTTTCCTTAAAACCAAAATGAAATGACAGGTGTCTAAATCTGTGCATTGGAAATAAAACAAAAGCTCTCAAAAAGTTGAACATATGGATGTATTTATCCACTGTTTGTTTGTTTAGCTGGTTGATCTATTTACTAAAAACTGCAAACACGGCAGAAAATGACCATGACCGTTTATTCTATTCAAGACCAAAGCACAATCGCACTACGAAATTATATATGACCAGTGCAGTATGTGCTGTGATCAGGTCTTCTATCAGCGAATCAGTATTGCTGCAATCTTCTTGTTACTGCTTTTTCACTAACTGCAATATCGTGTACGTCGTCTAAATTGTTTCTCATATAAAGTGCTGTATTGATTCTGTCTTTTTTTACTTTCAATCTAAGACAGCTGTCATTTCGACCACTTCTGCCAGAACTGGCTTGACTAGCGTAACCATTGTATTCTAATACTCTCCGAGCAGGCAGAACACTTATAGAAACATGTAGAATTCGAGCCACTTAATATAAATATGAATCGGTGAATTACTGAATGAATTAAAGTCGAGACGTGACATGTTCAGCAATGTTGATAAAAATTTTTTTTAAATATCACCGCAATTATGAAGTAAACAACCTAGATATTAATTACGATAACGATAGCATGTACTACCTTTGTGAGTTTGTAAATAAAGAGGGCATCAAATAACTTCTTTAAATAAATTTTTATAGCGGCTTTAATTTCGTAATTTCCAGAATTAATCATATTATCGTGTGACGTCATTCGTCTAAAAATTAACAACAATTATTATAGACATCAATTATAAAAACGTCAGCTTCTTATCGCCTCCTTTTAAATGATATTTATGTACGAAGAAAAATATGATGGAAATAAATAAATAAATTAATTAAACAGGTATTATAAATTTGTAATAAACTCTTATTTGTCGAGATGAATACGTAAGAGAATTTCTACAATAAAATGATTAAAATATACAACAATTTATCGTTCTCTCTGATTCTTTTTTTTCTGCCTTTAAGCTAGAGTCGAGAAACGAAATGGGAATGGAATTTCGGTGTCGCATACGTTAATTTCTTTTCACGCCGTTCGATTTGAATTTCGATCGAGTGAGCTCAACCAGTCCAACCTTATTTTCACGTAAATTTATTTATTAAATAGCGACAGTTCTTTCGAATGATCGAAAACAGTTTAGATTAATTTAATCGTATTAAGTCCCCTTTTTTAAAAGAATGCTGGAAAATTTTTAAAAATATTTCCGATTAATTAATTGATTAAAAGTAACTGCAATTTATTTTTAAAACTGTTTATTGCACTAATCATATCGGTAATGGTTTTATCTTGTCATTTTAACACGTAAGTTAATGCTGTTTAAATGAGGTATCACATCTGTTAAAAAAAGCTCAATCACAGTGACATTTTTCGATTTCAAGTACATATTTCCTTAAGTAGGTATGTACATATGAAAGAGAAAAATACAACGGTGATGCTCTAGATTTGACCTTCTTCTCCGTGGAAAATATTTGTTTTCCATACCTGCATGTTCTATAGTTACAGCTTCTCTATTCCGTTCAAATATGTGCAAACTATTAATCGTCGTAAATTGGTAATTCTTTCACGTGTATCCAGCAATTATTATTCGTTTATTTTTTTTTATTATCGCAGGTTAAATTAGCGTGAACAGCTCATAAACTTTAACGGCTCATATTCTATGTCAGATGTTATATAGAGCTTCTAAAAATTTCTTTACCTATTTATTTAGATTTCTTTTTTGCGCAATAATATAAAGTTTTTGTAATCTGATGTGACGTATCGTTACAGATCTTAGACGCTAATTTATACGGTCCCCGATAAGGAGACGTAGCACGAAAAATGCTAATAAACAATGCTGTCGAACGATGCGCCAATCAATGTTTTACATCACAATGTGAATGCCATAGTTTATATTCCTGATAAGTTTATTTATTGCTACGGCAAAATTGTTTGTCCGTTCAAGATAATAGATGTAACGGGCTGGATAAGCAGGGACTTATTGCTTTTGTATGACCCTATCTCGAAGAGATAATCTAAAGATGATCGAATATGTACTTATTTTAGATAGAATTGCAGCAAATCTATATGAGTGTCTTAGTTCGAGAGTTCGTTTATACGTTGATAGAAGGAGAAGAAGACTTTTGTGATATTTATTAATCACTGATGAAGTTGGATCGAGCTAGCCATATGTAGGGCAGTGTACTTGCTCTGAAATATTCAAATTTTGTCGACAAAGCTTATGGGAACATCATTTTTGGGAAATATGAACAGAACAACATTATTTACTATAAGTTAATGGTGTAACAAAACCGTAGAAACACATTTACACAGTAAGACCTGCAATGATAGTCTTGACAAGAAGTGCAAGTTAGAAAGCTACTCCAGTTGAAGTTTTGCTTTAACGAAGACAGAAAAAATATCTAGATCGACAAGGACAAATTATTCAGGAATTAGAAACAACAAATTTGGAGTAGAATGGGTTGGAGAACATTTCAAAAAACATAAAAACGAAGTTTATAAAAGATGAAATGAATATCAACAGTTATTATCGAGGTGTTGGAATATGTGACGGATACTTTTGACCAGGGAAAGGAGGCAGAGACCATGTTTGTGGAGCATTCACCTAAAAATTGATAAGTCCTTTTTAAAGAAATTTAAGTACTACCTATCAAGATTTTTTATATCAGTAGCTTACAAATGGAATAATCACATAAAACAAAATATTGACAAAATTGTTGTGTTCTCCATAACAAGATCATGCTAGGAGTTTATAAAAAAACCAATTCGATACACCTCATCTGGTTCACGAAAGAGACAGATTAGTAAGCTCTCCTTTTTGCCGAAAAAGAATTAACCAATTTTACAGAATTCGTTGAAAATATTTGAATGAGCAAGAGGAGCATAATCATATCATCATAATCGCTCAACAGAATTTAATAAGCCCAGCTAGTTTCTAATTAGAAAAAAAAATTTCTGCGGATTCTTCCAGTTCATCATTTTGATTTTCACTGAAGATTTCGAAATCGATAATAAATCTGAAGACAAATGAATCACTACAATATTACATGATTACTCTTCTCTTGTCAATTTCATGAAACTGAAGTGATGAATTAGATTTTTATTTAAATTTATGGTATCATCCGATTAACTAACAAAGTGGATAATGGCAGTATTACTAGAGTTTGAATAGAGTTTAGAATACAAGAAAAAAATGCCATTTATGAGGATTGATGATCCCACCCCCTCCCAAAAAAGGTACAAACTTGGCTCGCTCATACATCCTAAGTAATTAAGACTTTTAAACAGTTACTATGGCAATAAAAGACAATTTTGATTAGTACGATGTAAGATTTTTGCTTTAAAGTCACAGTAGGAACTTGACAGTTCTGCCTTATAATAAGAAAGTAACTGATTCCTCTTGACGGCTTTTTTGCCAACTATCACCACAATTTCTTGAATTCTAATTTTGACTGCAAGGTAAGTGCAAAAGAGACGATAAGATGTGGATCCGATCTCCAAGGAGAAGATGGAAAATTGGATAAAAAAATAACGAGGCAATAATGATAATACAAGGTCAAAAAAACTAGCATCGCCTAAACAAGACCAAAACATGCAAACGACAAAGATATTGGAGAGACAAAATCAAGAGACAATGATTGGAGACGAAAAAGAAGAGGTCTTGGTTTTGCCAATAAGGCAACACTCGCAAGTCCTTAAATCTATCCCATCTCTGCAGAGTAGTTTTCGATCTGGTCACTTTGTGGTGTTCAGCCTGCGTCATATTTTTGGGAAGCCTTTAATGGCAGGATCAAGAATCCTCTTGGGGAGAGGGAGAGGGAGGAATGGAATGGGGTGGTAGTACCTCTCAGGAGAGGTTGGTACAGCATTCAACATAAAAGAAAAAAAATAGTGGATACAAATAAAAATAGAAAAATTGAGATAAATCATGCAAATCTAAACGATGAAGGACCATGAAGAAAAAAGATTGAATATGAAAAATTAATTAGAGATTAAAAACACACCGAAAGAAATTTGGTAACAAAAAAAGTTTTTGAAACAAGACAGCACAATTTCTTGAATTCTAATTTTGACTGCAAGGTAAGTGCAAAAGAGACGATAAGATGTGGATCCGATCTCCAAGGAGAAGATGGAAAATTGGATAAAAAAATAACGAGGCAATAATGATAATACAAGGTCAAAAAAACTAGCATCGCTTAAACAAGACCAAAACATGCAAACGACAAAGATATTGGAGAGACAAAATCAAGAGACAATGATTGGAGACGAAAAAGAAGGTCACTTTCTGGTGTTCAGCCTGCGTCATAAATGGCAGGATCAAGAATCCTCCTGGGGGGAGGGAGAGGGAGGAAGGGAATGGGGTGGTAGTACGTCTGGGTCCAACTCCTCTAAGTGCCAAATCAACCATCGCATATTCCTTCAAAGTTGGAATTTCGAGGTCTCTACAAAGTCGTGCATTTGTCAGCACCTACGAAAAAGGGCTGTACCACCCTCCCAGGAGAGGGTGGTGCAGCATTCATCATAAAAGGAAATAAAAATAGTGGATAGAAATAAAAATAGAAAGCTGAGAAAATACCTGCAAATCAAAATGATGAATGACCATGAAGAAAAAAGATTTAATATGAAAAATTAATTAAAGACTAAGAACTAAGAAGAAAAAATAGTTTTTGGAACAAGACAGAGTATGAGAGACTAAAGCCATAACAAAGTAATGATATATCAATGATGATGACGAGTGTTATCATTTAGAAACCCGGACAAAATCATTGAAGCAGATTACAAATCATTGAAATGACAATATTGATGTATGCTTTTTTTATAAGCTATAAAAATTTTTGCGAGTTTCTTCAGGAAATTATTATTTCTAAAAGTATAAACAATCAAAATTTTGTCAATGTCAGAAATTGTTTTCAAAAATCAAACTACTAAAATTCCTTTAGAGTTAGTTTTTAAAATTATTAATGATAAATGGGAACATGTCAATAATTATACAGATTTATCTAAACAATCGCTTGTTGAATTAATATCATTTATGTATTATTATTATAATAATTCATATTTTGTGTTTAATGAAAAATGTTATAAGCAAATCTCTGATACACCGATGGGGGTCTCCTATAAGTCCAATTCTGGCTCAAATAGTTATGGATCACTTACTGGATAATGTCATAATCAATTTACCATTTAATTTACCTTTTATTTTTAAGTATGTACATAGATGATATAATTTGTTCCATACCTAGAAACATGGTAAATTGAAAAGGATAATTAGAACTCACAACAAAATTATTCTAGACTGGTATCAAAAACCTACAGCCTCAGGTAGATTTATTAATTTTTATTCAAATCATCTTAACAGTAAGAAATTTAATATGTACAGTGAATGCCATGAAAAATAGAGTAAATCATATCAGTAATGAGCAATTTCTACAAATGAATTTGAATAAACTATTTAATATTTTTGTTAATAACGGATACCCTGAATCTCTATTAAGGAAGTTAATTTATAATTCAAACCTTCTATACTAAAATTAACTAATAAAATAATATCGTTTTTTAACTCTTATAATGATTTATCTATTGCTAAATATAATGTAATTAAAATTAATAATGTGTTCTGTAGAATTAAAGATAAAACCCCGGTAAATTTTCAAAATGATTTAATCTACAAAATTCCTTGTAGTGATTGTTTAGAGTTATATGTGGGACAAACCTCACAATAGTTAAAGCATAGGATTAGTCAACACAAAAGCGAAATTAGAACTGGTAACCGTTGTTGTGCGTTGGCTAATCATGCATTAGAATTAAATCATACGTTTGCTTTCGAAAATACTGTAATTTTAGATAAAGAACCAAAATATAAGAATAGGTTATTTCTTGAAATGTTTTATATAAATATTACTGCAAATAGTGTGAATTTTAATACAGATACTAATCAGCTTAGCAATATATATTGTAATCTTTTAAACCATAATAGGAATACACTTTAATATTGCTTGTACTTTGGCTTCCTTGATTAATTAAAAAAATTTCATGTGCCTAGTTTTTTTGTTTTTTATAAACATTTTATAGTTGTATAATTTATAGATTGTTTATACTTTTAGAAATAATGATTTCCTGAAAGAAAGTTGACGAAATATTGAAAATAAAGGTTTATTTTATTAAAATTTTATTGCTTATGAAATGACAATACAACTGTGTGTATATCAATTATTTCGAGGTCCAACAAAAAAACATAGATCCTATTATTAAATACCATAATTCTGTACCTACATAGATATTGTCTTGGATCTAATTTTAAAACAGCTTGCCCATAATCTAACTGTAACTGCATTTATTAATTTAAATGTTTCTTTTGATTATAAGGCAAAATACAAGAAAGAAATCAGAAGTCAACTACATATATTGTAATCTAGATTGAAACTTTTCTTTTAAATAGGTAGCCACTTACATATTTGGTTAAAGAACTAGAATCTAACATATAACCGGCTTATATCTACTCAAAGATAAACGGAATTATAAGATGAAATTTACCTAACATCTTAGTGTACCAAATCGCTCTTAAAAACAATAAATCACAAATGATTTAAGCCACAAACACTGCACCAGCACTTTTCCACCTATCGATTCGCACGTGTTAAGATTTTTAAAAGCGAAATTTAAAAACCAAACGCGCACCGTAACACCGTCTACTCCGTTTCGTCCTCGTACTATATGCGAACTATATCAACAGACACTTCACATTTAATGGACATAATAATTATTTATTAACGTAGGTGATAATGAGGAAGATAAAACATGGCGATAATAATAGAATAGAATCGTATGTGATTTCGCTAACTTCATCAGTATAAGTGAAAATCTTGGAAGGAAAGGAAAAAAATTTTTGGTATAAATAAGTGTTGTTGAGGCAGGTATCAAATAATTTATTGCTATTAAGCAAGTGCATAAATAAAGATAAATAAGGATCGTGTTTAAGGCAATTTGAGGTCACATAGTGTGTTTAAGTAAATAAAATTAAACTTGACATAACAGTTAAACAAAAATATGTAAGGTTTAACGTGATAAAGATTAAAATAGAACTTGTTATTTTTAGTAACGATTTTTTTGGAAAAAGTAACAGATAAACAAGAAATTATCAACATAGTTAAAAGTGTTACACTTAATTGCATTTTTGTTCATCAACTTTGTGGAATTATATTTAATTTTTTGACTTGGTTAGCGAGATTACAATAATTTTATTCCAAGTTGCAATGACGTGATTCATAACCAAATATGGGAAGAAAATAGATTTTATCAATAACACAATTATGTTCTTCTGGAATAAACTGTTTCCTAATTATTCCACAAATTATTTACAATTAGATCATGTTCTGTTTAACTTATTTTAGAACATCTTTGATCATTGTAGGAGAAGACCTTTTAAAAGTTACAAACCTCTCTGTTACATATATTCATACATTAACCCATCCAAAAATAAGATTTTTCGAACGCTGCAAAATAGGCCTTTGTTTCCGCAATGACTTCTTCATTTCACTCTTCATGTTTGAAAAAAAAAACAGTAACAGGGGGCTAAATCTGGCGAATATGGTGAATGGGATAACACTTCGTACCTTAACTCAACGAGTTTTGCTGTCGCAATTGCCGATTTTTTCTTCGCTAAGTGTGGCATTTTACTCTTTACTACAGCGTCGAATCGGTACAATAAATTAGCATAATACCTACTAATCCGTTATGATTCTTCCCTTCTCCAAATAATCAATTAAGATGATGCCTTTCGAATCCCAAAAAATCGTCGCTAGAACTTTTCCGGCTGATGGAATCGTCTTTGCTTCCTTTGGTGCACCTTCACCGGTAGAAACTCACTGTGCTGATTGACTTTTGGTTTCCGGTGTGTAGTGGTGGATCCATGTCTCATCAACAGTCACATAACACTGCAGAAACTCACTCGAATTAAATACTCTTAAACTTGCCCAAATATTGCGGTGAAGTTCTCATGCGTTTCCCTTTCTGATCAATCACCTTCAACAGCTGAAATTTTGACAGACGTGAATTAAAGAATAGTATTCATAGTCGATAATGCAGGTTTTCACACAAATTATCATCTGTTGCCAAACATAGGTGCCTATTATACTCCCGCCCCCCTCGTAAAATTGGCAATACTTTTTCTTCTTCATTTGGTTTGATTTTTTCAATAAAAAAAAAAGTTAATAATTGACTTGCCATTCGCTGTTGGGAGCAAAGTGATTAACAGCGCGGCATCATAAAAGGCGATATGATGCTGTCACAAAGCCATTTAAACACAACTTACACACACTAAACTACACCGCAAGAGTTGCAGTGATAGCCAAACAAGTAATTCTTGCATTAAGTTTTGCCAGAGTTTCTGGCGTTATTGAGGTCCAACTTGATTGCAGTTTATTTCGCATATAAGTAGCTGATGTTGGAGATAATTTCTGTAGTAATTAAATCGAATGGTGTAAATAGTCCGTACACAATGTTTTGGGAGAAATGTTTTGGGCGATTATCTTGCTGAAAAATAAAATTTAGATCCAAATTGTCGTAGTATTCTTCTGGTTTTACTATACCGTCAATTTTCACAATGTTTTCTACATTGGTACCAGCAAAGCGGTCCCAAAACATCACTGAATCTCTTCCATGCTTGACGGTAGCGAAAATACGAGGCCCGACAATTAAGTATCCGGAAAATTGGTTTTAAGAGCTTTTATTTCAAATTGGTCACTCCCCTCCGGCCCATACACTTATCCATTCGTGATTTCCACGACTACAAACAATTTTGGAAAGTTTGTTCATGAAGAGCGTTCTTGATCCACTGTACATGCCAGTTTCATGACCGTTTCAGTAGCAAAAGGAGTCTCCTTGAGCACCTCCTTCGTTTTAGGGAAGAAGAAAAAAATCACATGGGGCTAAATCTAGGCTATAAGGTGGTTGTTCCAGCACAAGAGTCTCTGTGAATGCTAAAAGTTCGCGCATCATGGTGCATTGCCATGATCCAGCAACCAATTCTTGTTGTTTGGTTTTTGGGTCTCTAGATTTCTTCGATTCACAACTCTGAATCGTATTGGAATATCCAACTCTCAGTAATCACACGATCGAAACTTTCCCAGTTGTCGAGCCAGTCCTGACAAATGCGATGTCGAGTTTCGTTTTGGTTGGAAGTCAGCAATTTGGGAACCAATTTGGCGCACACTTTCCTCGTGTCTAAATTGTCACGCAAAATCAGTCGAACTGTCTCACGATTGATACCAGTTACTTCCGTTATGTATCTAATCGAGCATCGACGATCATCCTTCATCACTTGCTTGACTTTTTACAGAGAGGTGGCGGTGCGAACTTCAACTGGTTGACCAGAGCCCGAAGCGTCATTGCACTCCTCTAGGCCTTCTTCAAACTTCTTGTACCACTCATAGATTTTGGCTTTAAATTATCGCTATACACATGAACGTTTCAATTCTCGATTTCCTCCATTTAACGACAAATTACAACTTTAAGTTTTGCGAGTGAAAGGAACATGTGGGGAATCGCAGTGTTGCCACGACGGCCGCAAAAAAACTTTTTCGGATACTTAATTTTCAGACCTTATACATTCCTTTCTTGTACATTCATCCACAGATCTTCTCACGAATATGTGTTTTCGAGTATCGACCAGTGCAAATTTGGACTAATTCGTCCATAATACATTGTTCCAGTTTGTTATGGTCCAACGTCGGTGTTGGCGACGCTCAACTGTAGAAACGCTAACTGGTTTTAGGCGATCAACATTTAAATCTACGGTGATTCCTGGAATTGTTTTGAAGCTATTCAACCACTATTCTACGATCATCTGCAGATGTTGTTGCTCTTGGTCTTGCATTCCATCTTTTATTGAGAAAACTGCCACTTTCCCGATATTTTTTTTACGTTATAGTCGACCGTGGATTACTTATGCCACTTTTATGGTTAGCTATTATAAGCGCACATGTTTCTGTACTAATTTCTCTTCGTAGAGGCATTTTACACAATTGTTTCTCGATATTTCGTTCACGATGTTAACAGTGTAAAGACTGTAAGATATGGCAATTAATGTAATGTCATGTTAATTATAAAAACGATTTATGCTGCATGCGAAGTAGATGTTTGATTTTGATTGGTCGTTTTGCTAACTTCTTCAACACAATGTATAAGAATGCTTTGACCAAAATTTTCGAATTCTTGTTTTATGAAAGCATATAAAAAATGAAATAATTGCATTTATACATTTGAAAATAATTAATACACTATAATAAAGTGAATATTTCCTTAATAAGTTAACGAACTGATTTAATTAAGGTTATATAACATTATACACCACTGAGAATATTAATATTAGACAGTATAATTCTGCTAATCTCTTCGGGGTAATTACGAAAGCGTTTCTCAGTAGCGATATTCCTATTCCCATATTGTTACATATATTGAGACCAACACCATTTCATAAATTTCAAATCATAATTTACAATATAAGCTTCTGGTTTATAGATCCCCGAATATTTATCTTCGAAGATATAATACATTCACATAGATTAAATATATTTAACTTGATTTCTTTATCATAAATGCTGTGGTTCAACTCAGCATTAAAGTATGACCATAAAGTTTTAAAATTAGTCCGATTATTGAAACGCTGTTAAATTAATTGGAGTATTTAATCCTAGCGTTCTTTATTTATCAATTATATCAGCTGAAATCAAACCTTTTTTTAATCTATCCCATGATCGCTGACAAGTTTAGATAAAATTCGATTCGAATTACTTGTGCGCAAATCATCTCTTATAAAGATTGTGCCCCCACGTTATTCACGTGAACATGTCATAAGTGAGGAACGTATCTAATATCTACAATAACATTCTAATCGGTAAAACACTTAAAAAAATAGACACCAATGACAAAGATGATATTCATTATTGAGGAAATAATTTTTCTAACGACTTAAGGTTACTAAAATCTCGCATAGATCAAATTATCGCGTCTAAAATGATGATTGTGAAATATGGAAAAAAAAACATCATAATCAAGTTATTAGTTTCGTAAGAATAGCGATGAACAAATAGATTTTCATCCTGGCAAGGCAATTGGTTGCTTATCCCACGCGTTTATAATTGTATGCATGCCTTAGAACAATGAGACGATGGAGTATGATGTGTTTGTACAAGTCGCAATTTTACCATACACTCAAGTAACCAGTGATCTAATAATGTAATCGCATGCGATCTGCTACTTTTCATTTATGCAAATAACGTTTTAATGAAGAAAGTATGTATCTCTCATAGAGTTATGCTGGGTTGGGCGAATGTTCCGGGGACAGTTTAATTACATGAAAACGGTTTTCGATAACTTAGTGACATTATCAGCTGTCAAACTTCGTTTCTGTTTAATGGGAAGAATCCTCGATCGCGTCCTTCGATGTACAATACCTATGAGCTTAAAATTGTGCAAAATTCTGTGGATTGCTGACTTAAAAATCTTAGGATCTCAGTTGAGTAATATTTGATTGAATTTATCACAAAGCCCCTACGCTTATCTCCTAATGAATAAATCGAAATATTGGTACTGAACTAGCATATTTCATGAATGCAACAATAAGCAATAAGAATTTGCAGTGAAAAACGATACAGCCATCTACTCAGATCATATTTTGTACGAGCAATAACAATTGGAAAAGCAGCAACAATAATTAAGGTTTTAGATCTAAACCAAGATCCTCTCAACAGGAATCATCCAATGCAGACAAGAAGGGAGAATATTAGATGAAAATAATTGAAGGTCTTCTGGTAAAACCAACCACAACTTCTTTCTAGTTAAAGATTTTTTAAATTAATTTGACCTTAAATTTGCATTAAATGTTATCAAGAATATCAAATTTTGAAGCAGGAGATAAGCTGAAGGCAAAATCCTACATTGACGTAATCTCAGCAACAAACAGAATAGCAACACAAAAAAGCTAAAGAGGTACTCATCTTAAAAAAAGTGGAAATCCTGTGGAACTGTTTTTCAATCTGCCTTTCGACCATTCTTTCATATCTAAAGCAAACTACTGGAAACTGTTATTAAAGACAGACTATAGACCGAACAGGAAGAAAAAGGTGCTTGATTATAAGAATAATTGGCACAAGTACCCATCGATATAAAAAATGTCTTCATTTTGAGTTATCTGATTCAAACTTGAAGCAAAAAAGTAATGATAGTTGAGAATAAATTTAAAGACCAAAGGCAGGGATACTGCAGGGATCAGTACAGAGCCTGATACTATGAAGGTTACTGTAAGACGGTTGGAACTCACTAGAGATGAGGTTTGCTTTGCTGATGACCTGTCACTGGTTGTGGAGGCCAACGCTCAATAAATGTCCACTAATTGTAAGCAGAATCGTGTGCCTAGTACGGATTAGTCTCTAGATTAAATTGAACACCACAGACTGTCACTAAACTATCAGGCAGGATAGATGTTGTTTTTCTTTGAAGATGCAAATATAAAGTTTTACAGAAACAATTAGATGATTTCAGACAGTTTAGAAAAATTTGTAGTCTTGCTAATTTCTTGACCTTTACAAAAACTCTGTAAACATGTTATTCTCAATTAAACCCTTAGAGATAGGAGAAAAAATTAAAAATTTTCACTTTTTTCTTCAACAAACACAATAGCAACATAAGAAGATAAGAACAATTGGTGTATACTAGTTATGATCAACATCAAAAATGTCTTCGTTTCAAGTTATTTGACTCAAAAATTTCCACAGGAAGTTATTGATAGATGAATTGAAATTTAAAGATATATAAGCAAGGATGTCGAAGAAATCAGTATTGCCAAGCCAACTCCACCATTGGGCGGTGGAGTTGTAAATGTTCACTAATGGAATTTGCTTTGTTGATGATCTGCTATCACTAGAGGTGCCCAAACAGGAGAAATGTTCAACTAATGGAAAACATAAATGTGAGCCTAAACAATACAAACTGTGGTCACTTTTAAGCAGTTTAGGACAGGCTACTAGTCCTGTTAATCACCAGTTACCTACGTTTATTTAAAAAAAGTGAAACGCGTGAGTTAGATTGAAGTCTTTATTTTGTAGGAGAAGCAAATCAACCTTTTTTTTTTCGTTTCATTCGCAGTCCAAGTACAAAATTGTATAGGGAGCACAGCAAATACTGATCTGTCTTTAGTTTAAAAATAAAAAAATAAACATTATCTCCATTAATATTCATGATTGCTCTTATAGACAAAATATATCAAAAATTTGTTTTTTTTGCTTCTTTCTTGTCGTTTACAAAATTTCCTTTCAAAATTGTTACTGAAATAGGAAGGCAACACGATTTCTTCTTCAAAACAATCATAATAAATAACGTACGGGCAAAAAATTGAGTTTTAATGGTGAGAATAATCTGAAAGGAGCTTAGAAAATTTTGAGTTGGTTTTGAAAGCATCTTAGATGGTTGAGAGCTAGTTTTGGAAACAGCTAAGCTCGATTTTTTGTCCCAATATTATTTCTAACAGGTTTTTGAAACAGTTGCTATCAGTTGAATCATTCAGTTTTGTACTTGCTTCGTTAAAACCTTGCTGAAAACTTCCTCTTTAGTGTTTTCTTTTTTTAAATAATTTTATCTTCTTCTAACATATTATCTCAAACTTGATTACTTTTAAGTGTCCTGAATGAGAGGAAACATCTACTCTGACACAATATATTGTCAATGTGATATCCAAGACTAAAATTAGTTTGAAATATACAGGGTGTCTCAAAAGAAAGTTACACTCAGAAGTTATCAAAATTTAAATAAAAAACCATATATATTGTTGCATATTTTGATGACGCAGGTTCATCAGTTGCTGAGGTATTTAACAATTTTTGAAAATGTAAATCAATATTTAGAATAAGTACCTGGCATACGTATTTAAGTTAATACGTATTTCAAGTTCTATTATTTCATTAGCACAACTATTACATCTAATTCTAAAATAAAAATGTTTTCTAAAAAGTATACAGGATGGTTAAAATCTTACGCTAACTGCATTAATGCTTAAAAACTTACTTATTTTAAATAATAATAATATTAATAATATTTAAAAAAAAACACCCTTATCTAAATGGATTTTTAAATGTTATTAAGGTGCCCTGTAGCTATCTCTTATAGTTCCTTTGTAAAAGTCAATTTAATGTTTTAAATGGCGATTATGTACTAAAAATTTGGTAAAATTAAGGTAGCTTTGATATGATGACACTAATTTCGGATATTAATTTTGTCTAATTTATTCTTGAAAAATAGGCAGTGGTGCACTGGACATTGACTCATATTTATTGGAAACAAAACAAAAATTAACCAATTCATGTTTTATTATACGTACAAATTTTCATCATAAACTTAATACAATAGAAAACAAAGAAAAAAACAAAAAAACAAAGAAACTAATGATTCGAGCTCAAAAAACATTTGAGAGGGAAAAGGTTCCAGTCAGAAGAACTAATTGAACTTGGAACATATTTAAAATAAAAATTCTAAAAACTTGTATCAATCTTTCGATTCTCAATAATTGTACATAGCTTGTCCCTCGTATTAAGTAAAAAAAACGCTTATAAATCAATTAAAGATAAAATTCCTCAGATTTTATTATTTACATGACAGCGATATTTAATAAATAGCCAGATTAAACTTGTCATTTTATTTATTTGGAAGGCAGTATTGATTTAGCACCCCTTGATAATAATTGATAGTATTTTATTATTTTTGTATTTATTATGTGTAGAAGAAAATGATAGAAATGTATGAGCTGTTCTTCTGAAATTTTTTATAAAAAATCTGCACAATCCGCGCACGTGTTACAAAAGTTAGTTTAGATATCACATTTGCGATCATAAAGTTTTATGGGTAAAGCCTTTATATAGCTTGCAAAATGTGTATAATTGCATCTACCTGTTGTTGCATTTGTTATGTTCCACGACACGTATTACACATTGTAATTTATCTTTACTGCTACTTAGGCATGTGTATATACATGCGTACTTCATTGTAAACATAAAATAGCAACCTTATCGCACCCTACAATATCTGTTATCTGAGATGCGATATTTATCAAATACCAAGTTATTTAAAAATTATTCCATATTATGCAGTAAAATTTTTGACACGCTGAAGATGAGGCAACACTAGTAAAGGTGTTTTGCTGTTTCAGGATATTGCACAAATATAGAAATCAAGACGCAAAAGGGAATTATTAAACAAACACATAAAAAATAATGTTTCATAACCTGTTGTTGGTTAGAAACGTATACATACAAAACTAACCTAATCACAAATCGTAAATAAATGACGAGGATCGATTAAATTCAAGCGACAACCACAAATATGGATGATATTTATTCCGACGTATAAAACTACAAGTTCCCAGCAGACTCAATTAAATTAATAAAATTTAATTGTTGTCATAAAACGTAATAAAAAGATTTCAAGATAATTTCAAGTAATGATATTGTATAATATATTGGATATACAAGTTTCCTGTATAGGTGAAATTATGATTCCTTTATAAAAGATAAATAATTTATCTTGTGATTTATTAATCATCTTTTGTGATCGGTGCAAATCTCTGGAATTATAAAAGTTCTTATCTATGATTAGTTAGGATAAAAATGAATACCGACATTATCGCGTAATTAGCTTATTAACTTAACCAAGTAGACGTATGTATTATATCAGATCATATATTTTAATCTGCATATAGGTTGTTGCTGTAATAATTAACGTCTTGGCTAATATGTATAGGTACTAGTGTTAAATTCGTTCCTAACCATTCTGTTAGATAAATTATACCTGATGATTTGGAATGAGCTTCCTTTTATTCTGTAGTAGGACGATTTTATGACTAATAAATCATGATTCGTGAGGTCGAAGGCCTTAGATAAGTCGAAACCGTTTCCGGCAACAATATATTTTTTATTCAAATTCTTGGCGTGCTTAACAACATTTTATTTGTTTTGTTAGATATCTTATCGGATGTTGTCCTTTTTTATACTTCCTGAACGGCTAATTTGTTGTTTGCCTGTTAATAAAAACAAATTGATACTATCAGATATTTATGATGTTGCTAGTTACTAATCTAAATCTTCTGCATCCTTAATTTTTTTGTTGTTGCAGAGGACATGACGATCATGTTAAAAAATACTGGGAGAGACAAGACTGATGAAGGAACCTCTGCATTTAGGTCTATTATACAGCTCCCTCGCGAATGGTTGTTGAGATGTGACAACCACCCTCCGCCCTTCAACGACAAGATAATCTTGATCTCCCTATTCATCAAGATACAATCATCCTTGAAAGATGTACAGTGACGTGCTTTAGTACTGACTCACTCCTCGAGGGCAGTCGGTTATACATAGTCTAGCCATAAATACTGTCAGTACTTTGAAGGAACGTAACACAAAAATGACACCTAATCCCTAAACGTCTGTCAAAATAGGTAGCTGAAATTCAGTACGAACGCCACTGGAGGAATAAAAAAAATGTGGTGCACTCAATAACGCCTCTTGATACATAGTACACGTATACCACATTTCATTAAAACATCTAAAGTAGTATTACAGGAATGAATTAAAAACTATTTATTTTTGAAAACTTTACCACCCTGTATCTCAAAAAGTTAAGACGTTTAGGTCATACGTTCATATGAAGTTTTCTTTTTAAAATGGACCAAAAAATCGTCCCCTAAAATATTGATATTCAATTAGGAAACACCCTGTATATACAGGTAACCTTCCTATAACACGGTATCTCACAAACTAGTCCCAAACTATGTCTGATAAAAACAAACAAACAATGTTTAAGAGAAAATTTATTTCGTTGGATATAAAAATACAAATTTTCAATCGTCTTATAAAAGGAGAGAAAGCATCAAACATTGCAAAAACTCTAAATTTAAATGAAACAACAGTCCGAACCGTCAAAAAAATTAAAATAAAATTAGAAGTGCTGTAGGGTCCTCTATATTTACAAAATATACAGCTCGCCCTCGGGCGCCAATAATTCAAAAAATGGAAAAGGCATTTAGTATTCGGATTGATGATAATTGCCCAAAAAGGAATTCCATTGGATGATAATATCATTAAAGAGAAAGAGCTTAAAATTTACAAACACCTGCAAGAAAATGGAGAATCTTCTACCAGCTCAGATTTTGTTGCAAGTAAAGGCTAGCTTGAAAAATTTAACAAGCGTTTTGCTATTCTTAACATAAGAATTCAAGATGAATCTGCATCAGCTGATCATGAAGCTGCCAGGACATACCCAGAGAAAATTCAAAAAATTATAGAAGAGCAAGGATATACAGCACTGATGAAATCGGCCTTTGATGGAAAAAAAGACTAACAGAACCTTTATATCCAAACAAGAAAAACATGTACTAGCCTTTAAGGTATCTAAAGAACGTGTAATGCTTCTTTTGTGTGGTAATAGATCCGGAGATTTTATGACAAAACCCTTGCTCGTTTATAGATCTCTAAATCCCCGTGCACTCAAAGACATAAATAGAAACACTTTACCGGTATATTGGAAAGCAAATTCAAAAGCTTGGGTAACTCGAGATTTATTCACAGAATGGTTTTTAAACTATTTCGTGTCAGAAGTAGAAAACTATTTAACCTTTTCTACCACCGAACACTATATCTTTGCTCCAGCCATTGGATCAAGGTACTATGTATAGGTACCTTTAAAAAATACTACATCAGAAGATCATTACAATGGATTTTAGAATCCATTTGAATCAAATTGAATTGGTGTAATGGAAGCTTGGGAACAATTTTCAATTAAGCACTGTATCGACATGATATCCTTGTCGTTGAAGGAACTAAAACCACCAACGTTAAATGCATGTTGGAAAAAGAAAATGAAATTGATGGCATATTAGAACTTGCTACATCGATCGGTGGCGATGGTTTTGAGGATATGGGTATTTATTGAAAGAGAAGGATATTGGGGAAGCAGATTTGCTGAAATTAGCATCAGAAGATGTGAATCATGTCGATTCTGAAGAGAGTGAAGAAGATTGTGAAGTTAATAAATTAACATTTAAAAAATTACAAGTAGGCCTAAGCTTAGCTGAAAATCTACAATCATTTTTCTTGAATGCAGACCCAATCGCTAAAAGAAGCCGAAAATTCCAAAGGCAACTGCAAAATTGCCTATCTCCATACTAGGAAATCTATAATGATCTTGTAAAAACCAGCAAGCAAAGCAAAATTACAGATTTTTTAGAGGGCAAAAGACGCAAGTGATGAAGGATTTGGGGAGTGAGGGTGATGAATTAAAAGTTGTGATGTTACCGATCTTTTATGTTCAGAAAGAAAATATACAGTTTTGGCCAAAAGACAAATTATAAACTGTTTTTCTTTTTTAAATATGTTTATTCGTAAATTTGAATAATATTATCCATATTTTGTGGGTTCATCTTTTGCCTTTATCACGACAGCAAGTTTTTTGCACTGTTCCGAGTCTATGGTACTCCATTCCTGAAGCAGCACGTTTTTAAGACCTCGTTTGGATGTAATGGTGTGTCTCTTGACTCTGCGCTTTAGAATACTCCAAAGATGTTCAATGGGATTCAGATCTGCGGACTGTGTAGGACAATCCAACAAGACAACGTTGTTGTCACGAAACCAACGCATTGTAATCGCTGATTTGTGACAAAGAGCATTGTCTTGTTGGAATTGAATCCTATCCATTTTGGTGTTACCGAAAATGCGTGTTAATGAAGGCCATAACACAGATTCTAACACGTGAATGTACTTTTCGCTGTTCATACGACCTTCACAAACAAACATTTCGCCAACGCCATTGGCAGTCATGCATCCCCAGACTACAATACTTCCCCCTCCGTGCTTAACAGTGGGTACTACACAATTGGGGTGGTATTCTTCGCCGACTCGACGACTCAGAAATGCCATAAAAATCTTTAACCTCAAAGTTTGATTCATCTGACCGCACTACATCTTCCCAATCTTGCTCTGTAAAGTGTTGATATCGTAAAGCCCACTGTAAGCGATTTCTTTTGTTGTTGTTCGTGAGCCACGGTTTCTTTCTGGCCCCTTCCTGGGTTATCCAACCTCCTCCGACAGAGGCGTAGCGAGTTCAGACGAAGCTTTCCTGGCATTCTTAAATGAGTTGCAGATAAGTTTTCATCCCTGGCGATCAGAAGTCACTAGTTTTCTAGCTGATTTTGTTTATTGGTTAAAGTGTACCTAGATATTGCCACTTGGGACTGTCCTTGCTCGCATAAAACTTGGATTTTCACGTTTTTCGTATGTAACTAGATTTTGGCATATTGTATAAAATAAGATTGTGTTGAAATACTATAATCCCAGGAGAATATTGCTTCACTCAAATAATAAAGTTTTAAAAATGCACATGTTTTACTTTAATTAATAAAGCTTTTTTATATTCACCGTATCACTTTATGATGTCATTTTAAATTTAGATTATAACAGTTGGCATTCCTTATTATATTCTTTATCATACTGAAATTTTTAGGGGTGTCTAATACTATTGCCCAAGGCAGTATATTTAACATTTAAAAATTACAAAAAATTGATTGGAGGGTGGCAACTCCATATATGATTAGGATTGAGTGAGAAGTTGCGATGAAATTAGATTTTGCACTGGAAGAAAAGTAGGTGGCCCGGTTTTAATCCTTGATCTATTTTTATTGGGCTCGTTTGCAGGGTGATTCCCAACAATATACCATGAGTGCCTATTCCAGACATTTTTTTTGTTTTTATCAGACAAGTGAAGGTTGGGATGTATCTTCAATGTCCTAAGTAACAGAAGTGGGTTATGTTATAGAAAAATATATATTTAAAATCAGTTGTGTTAATTTTTGCTACTAACGTCATTATTTATGTTAAAACAGAATGACGTGGGAAACATTCCACGTTAACGTTGAACAATAACAATGATAACTTATTTATAATTTTTTTAAGTCGATTTAACACCATTTTTACGGCATTACACTTCGTAAATAAGCGAGGAAATTTAATATTAATTACAACTGGTTTTTAATGTGAAAAACTGGATTAGCACCGGTCAGTGTGTTACCGGTTATGTGTCGAATTAATCGTACACGTAACCAGTTAAACCGACAGTATAGTTCCGCCTAATTAAGTCTTATTTAAATACAAACAACCAACGTATGGATTAATATACTTCCATATTTCCGGTACGGTTTGTTATAATTCATTTCTTCAGATACGCATTTCGGTTATGTAATCTTTTAATTTAGCTGATTTATAATTATCTGCAGTTAAGATATTTAAATAATTATATTAATCTTGACATAATAATTTATTTCTGTTTACAATGGTATGTCGTAAGAAGCACGTGAGGTTTTGGACTTATCAAGTTTACAGCACGTTTTACATGGTGACCTTAGAACAAATATTACTGTTCCAGCTGCTAGTCCAACGTTGGTGTTGGCGACGCTCAACCGTAGAAACGCTAACTGGTTTTAGGCGATCAACATTTAAACTGTTGTGATTCCTGGATTGTTTTGAACCTATTCAACCACTATTCTAATATCATCTGCAGATGTTGGTTGCTTTATCTTGCATTCCATCTTTTATTGAGAAAACTGCCACTTTCCCCGATATTTTTTGTTGTTACAGTCGGACCGTGATTACTTATGCCACCTTTATAGTTAGCCATTATACGCGCACATGTTTCTACCACTTTCAGAGGCATTTGGCACAATTGTTTCTCGATATTTCTGCTCCTACGATAACAGTGTAAAGACCGTAAGATATGGCAATTAAGTAATGTCATGTTAATTATAAACGATTTATGCTGCATGCGAAGTAGATGTTTGATTTTGATTGGTCGTTTAGCTAACTTCTTCAACACAATTTTACAAGAATGCTTTGACCAAAATTCTTCGAATTCTTGTTTTAGTAAAGCATATAAAAAATGAAATAATTGCATTTATTATTTGAAAATAATTAATACACTTATAATAAAGTGAATATTTCTCAATAAGTTAACGAAACTGATTTAATTAAGGTTATATAACATTATACACCACTTTCAGAATATTAATATTAGACAGTATAATTCTGTTAATCTCTTCGGGGTAATTACGAAAGCGTTTCTCAGTAATAGATAATTCCTATTCCCATATTGTTACATATAATGAGTAATCTGGAATACCATTTCATAAATTTCAAAATCATAATTTACAATTATAAGCTTCTAGTTTATAGGATCTCGAATATTTCATTCGAAGATATATCATTCACATAGATTAAATATTTAACTTGATTTCTTTATCACAAATGCTGTGTCAAATCAGCATTAAAGTATGACTGCTAAAGTTTTAAAATTAGTCCGATTATTGAAACGCTGTTAAATTAATTGGAGTATTTAATCCGAATGTCTTTATTTATCAATTATATCAGCTGAAAATCAAACCTTTTTTTTAATCTATCCCATGATCGCTGACAAGTTTAGAGCAAAATTCGATTCGAATTACTTGTGCAATCATCTCTTATAAAGATTGTGCCCCCACGTTATTCACGTGAACATGTCATATAAGTAGAGAGGCACGTATCTAATATCTAACAACATTCTAATCGGTAAAACACTTTCAAAAAATAGACACCAATGACAAAAGATGTGAGATATTCATTACGAGAAATAATTTTTTCTAACGGACTAAGGTTAGGTACTAAAAATCTCGCAGAGATCACTGTCGCGTTCGTATGATGATTGTGAAATATGGAAAAAACATCATAATCAAGTTATTAGCTTTAAAAAGAAGAAGTGATGAACAAATAGATTTTCATCCTGGCAAGGCAATTGGTTGCTTAATCCACGCGTTTATAATTGTGGCGTATGCCTTAGAACAATGAGACGATGGAGTATGATAAAGCTTGCATATGCCGCAATTTTACTGAGCATATGACTAAGTAACCAGTGATCTAATAATGTAATCGCATGCGATCCGCTACTTTTCATTATGCAATAACGTTTAATGAAGAAAGATATTTCCCTCAATATGCTGGGTTGGCAATGTTCCGGATAGCTTCATCACATGAAAACGGTTTTCATAACTTAGTGACATTATCAGCTATCAAACTTCTCACAGTTTCGTTTAATGGGAAGAATCTCCGATCGTTTGTCCTCGATGAAATTTGGACAATAATTTATACTAAAATTGTGCTAAATTCTGTGGATTGTCGACTTAAAATCTTAGTCTTCTAGTAAAACCAACTAACTCTTTCTAGTTAAGATTTTTTTATTAATTTCACTTTAAATTTGCATTAAATGTTATCATATCATCACTCTTGTAGCAGGAGATGTCAGCGCAAACTTGGCATTGATGTAATCTCAGCAACAACATAGAATAGCAACACAAAAGACTAAAGAGGTTCTCATTCATAAAAGTGGAAAACCTGTCAACTGTCTCTTCAACCTGCTTTCTTGATCTGTTCTTTCATATCTAAAGAAATTACTGGAAACTCTATTAAAGACAGACTGAGATCGAACAGGAAGAAAAGTTGCTGAATTATAAGAATAATTGGTACAAACTATGGCTACTGGTCACATATAATGATATAAAAAATGTCTTCACTTGAGTTATCTGATTCAAAAACTTACACAAAAAAGTAACATAGTTGAGAATGAATTTAAAGACTAAAGGCAGGACAACAGCAGGATCAGTACTGAGCTCATACTATGAAGGTTACTGTAGGACGGTTGGCACTAGTAGAGATGAAGTTTGTTTGCTGATGACCTGTGGTGAAGGCCAACGCTGGTATAGGTGGTGGAGGCCAACGCTCAATAAATGTCCACTAATTGTGTGCAGAAACGTGTGCTAGTACGGATTAGTCTCTAGATTAAATTTGAACAATACAGACTGTCACTAAACTATCAGGCAGGCATAGATGTGTGTTGTGTTAAGATGAAGGTCGTCAAATAAGATCCAAATAGATGATTTCAGAGCAGTTTAGAAAGGCTACTAGTCCTGCTAATCACCAGCAGCTACGTTTGTTAAAAAGTGAAACATGTTAGTAAGATTAAACCCTTTTTTGTAGGAGAAAAAATTAAAAATTTTCACTTTTTTTCTTTGACAGTACAAATACAAAGTTGTATAGGGAACACATTATCTCATCGCCATTAATATTCATTATTGCTTTTAGACAAGATATATCAAAAATTTCCACCATCGGGCGGTGGAATTGGCTTGAAACTCGCTGATGATGAGATTTTCTGTTATTGGTGGAGGTGCCCAAAGATATGTAAATGTTCACTAATGGAAAACGTAAATGTGAGCCTAAACACCATGGACTGTCACTAGATTGCCAGACAGGAGATATGGTATTGGAATTAAAGGACGAAGAAAAAGAGAAACTGTATTATGTTTAAGCTGAAAGGAGCAGGCTACTAGTCCTGTTAATCACCAGTTACGTTTGTTTAAAAAAAAGTAAAACGTGTGAGGAGATTGAAGTCTTTATTTTGTAGGAGAAGCAAATCAACATTTTTTTTCGTTTCATTAACAGTCCAAGTACAAAATTGTATAGGGAGCACGGCAAATACTGATCTGTCTTTAGTTTAAAAATAAAAAAATAAACATTATCTCCATTAATATTCATTATTGCTCTTATAGACAAAATACGAGTATATCAAAAATCTGTTTTTTTGCTTCTTTCTTGTCGTTTACAAAATTTTCTTTCAAAATTGTTAATGAAATAGGAAGGCAACACGATTTCTTCTTCAAAAAATCATAAAAAATAACATAGGGGCAAAAATTTGAGTTTTAATGGTGAGGATAATCTGAAAGCAGCTTAGAAAATTTTGAGTTGGTTTTGAAAGCATCTTAGATGGCTGAGAGCTAGTTTTGGAAACAGCTAAGCTCGAGTTTTTGTCCCAATATTATTTCTAACAGGTTTTTGAAACAGTTGCTATCAGTTGAATCATTCAGTTTTGTACATGCTTCGTTAAAAACTTGCTGAAAACTTCCTCTTTAGTGGTTTCTTTTTTTTAAATAATTTTATCTTCTTATAACATATTATCTCAAACTGGATTACTTTTAATTGTCCTGAATGAGAGGAAACATCTACTCTGACACAATATATTGTCAATGTGATATCCAAGACTCAAATTAGTTTGAAATATACAGGGTGTCCCAAAAGAAAGTTACACATCAAAGTTATCAAAATTTAAATGGAACACCATGTATATTATTCCATATTTGTAGATCAATATTTAGAATGAGTACCTGGCATACATATTTAAGTTACGTGTTTCAAGTTCTATTACTTCATTAGCACAACCATTACATCTAATTCTAAAATAAAAATGTTTCCTAAAAAGTATACAGGGTGATTAAAATCTTACGCTAACTGTGGCTATCATTAATGCTCAATAACTTACTTATTTTAAATGGATTTTTAAATGTTATTAAGGTGCCCTGTAGCTATCTCTTATAGTTCCTTTGTAAAAGTCAATTTAATGTTTTAAATGGCGATTATGTACTAAAAATTTGGTTAAATCAAGGTAGCTTTGACATGATGACACTAATTTCAGATATTAATTTTGTCTAATTTATTCTTGAAAAGTAGGCAGTGGTGCACTGGACATTGCTTCATATTTATTGGAAACAAAACAAAAATTAACCAATTCATGTTTTATTATACGTACAAATTTTCATCATAAACTTAATACAATAGAAAACAAAGAAAAAAAACAAAAAAACAAAGAAACTAATGATTCGAGCTCAAAAAACATTTGAGAGGGAAAGGTTCCAGTCAGAAGAGCTAATTGAACTTTGAACATATTTAAAATAAAAATTCTAAAAACTTGTATCAATCTTTCGATTCTCAATAATTGTACATAGCTTGTCCCTCGTATTAAGTAAAAAAAAACGCTTATAAATCAATTAAAGATAAAATTCCTCAGATTTTATTATTTACATGACAGCGATATTTAATAAATAGCCAGATTAAACTTGTCATTTTATTTATTTGGAAGGCAGTATTGATTTAGCACCCCTTGATAATAATTGATAGTATTTTTTATTATTTTTGTATTTATTATGTGTAGAAGAAAATGATAGAAATGTATGAGCTGTTCTTCTGAAATTTTTTATAAAAAATCTGCACAATCCGCGCACGTGTTACAAAAGTTAGTTTAGATATCACATTTGCGATCATAAAGTTTTATGGGTAAAGCCTTTATATAGCTTGCAAAATGTGTATAATTGCATCTACCTGTTGTTGCATTTGTTATGTTCCACGACACGTATTACACATTGTAATTTATCTTTACTGCTACTTAGGCATGTGTATATACATGCGTACTTCATTGTAAACATAAAATAGCAACCTTATCGCACCCTACAATATCTGTTATCTGAGATGCGATATTTATCAAATACCAAGTTATTTAAAAATTATTCCATATTATGCAGTAAAATTTTTGACACGCTGAAGATGAGGCAACACTAGTAAAGGTGTTTTGCTGTTTCAGGATATTGCACAAATATAGAAATCAAGACGCAAAAGGGAATTATTAAACAAACACATAAAAAATAATGTTTCATAACCTGTTGTTGGTTAGAAACGTATACATACAAAACTAACCTAATCACAAATCGTAAATAAATGACGAGGATCGATTAAATTCAAGCGACAACCACAAATATGGATGATATTTATTCCGACGTATAAAACTACAAGTTCCAGCAGACTCAATTAAATTAATAAAATTTAATTGTTGTCATAAAACGTAATAAAAAGATTTCAAGATAATTTCAAGTAATGATATTGTATAATATATTGGATATACAAGTTTCCTGTATAGGTGAAATTATGATTCCTTTATAAAAGATAAATAATTTATCTTGTGATTTATTAATCATCTTTTGTGATCGGTGCAAATCTCTGGTATTATAAAAGTTCTTATCTATGACCGTTAGGATAAAAATGAATACCGACATTATCGCGTAATTAGCTTATTAACTTAACCAAGTAGACGTATGTATTATATCAGATCATATATTTTAATCTGCATATAGGTTGTTGCTGTAATAATTAACGTCTTGGCTAATATGTATAGGTACTAGTGTTAAATTCGTTCCTAACCATTCTGTTAGATAAATTATACCTGATGATTTGGAATGAGCTTCCTTTTATTGTGTAGTAGGACGATTTTATGACTAATAAATCATGATTCGTGAGGTCGAAGGCCTTAGATAAGTCGAAACCGTTTCCGGCAACAATATATTTTTTATTCAAATTCTTGGCGTGCTTAACAACATTTTATTTGTTTTGTTAGATATCTTATCGGATGTTGTCCTTTTTTATACTTCCTGAACGGCTAATTTGTTGTTTGCCTGTTAATAAAAACAAATTGATACTATCAGATATTTATGATGTTGCTAGTTACTAATCTAAATCTTCTGCATCCTTAATTTTTTTGTTGTTGCAGAGGACATGACGATCATGTTAAAAAATACTGGGAGAGACAAGACTGATGAAGGAACCTCTGCATTTAGGTCTATTATACAGCTCCCTCGCGAATGGTTGTTGAGATGTGACAACCACCCCCCGCCCTTCAACGACAAGATAATCTTGATCTCCCTATTCATCAAGATACAATCATCCTTGAAAGATGTACAGTGACGTGCTTTAGTACTGACTCACTCCTCGAGGGCAGTCGGTTATACATAGTCTAGCCATAAATACTGTCAGTACTTTGAAGGAACGTAACACAAAATGACACCTAATCCCTAAACGTCTGTCAAAATAGGTAGCTGAAATTCCGTACGAACACCACTGGAGGAATGAAAAAAAAAATGTGGTGCACTCAATAACGCCACTTGATACATAGTACACGTACCACATTTCATTAAAACATCTAAAATAGTATTACAGGAATGAATTAAAAACTATTTATTTTTTGAAAACTTTACCACCCTGTATCTCAAAAGTTAAGACGTTTAGGTCATACGTTCATATGAAGTTTTCTTTTTAAAATGGACCAAAAAATCGTCCCCTAAAATATTGATGTTCAATTAGGAAACACCCTGTATATACAGGTAACCCTCCTATAACACGGTATCTCACAAACTAGTTCCAAACTATGTCTGATAAAAACAAACAAATAATGTTGAAGAGAAAATTTATTTCGCTGGATATAAAAATACAAATTTTGAATCGTCTTATAAAAGGAGAGAAAGCATCAAACATTGCAAAAACTCTAAATTTAAATGAAACAACAGTCCGAACCATCAAGGAAAATTAAAATAAAATTAGAAGAGCTGTTGCTGTAGGGTCCTCTATATTTACAAAATATACAGCTTGTTCCCGGGCGCCAATAATTCAAAAAATGGAAAAGACATTTAGTATTCGGATTGATGATAATTGCCCAAAAAGGGATTCCATTGGATGGTAATATCATTAAACATGAAGCGCTTAAAATTTACAAACACCTTCAAGAAAATGGAGAATCTTCTACCAGCTCAGATTTTGTTGCAAGTAAAGGCTAGCTTGAAAAATTTAACAAGCGTTTTGCTATTCTTAACAGAAGAATTCAAGATGAATCTGCATCAGCTGATCATGAAGCTGCCAGGACATACCCAGAGAAAATTCAAAAAATTATAGAAGAGCAAGGATATACAGCACTGATGAAATCGGCCTTTGGTGGAAAAAAAGACTAACAGAACCTTTATATCCAAACAAGAAAAACATGTACTAGCCGTTAAGGTATCTAAAGAACGTGTAATGCTTGTTTTGTGTGGTAATAGATCCGGAGATTTTATGACAAAACCCTTGCTCGTTTATAGATCTCTAAATCCCCGTGCACTCAAAGGCATAAATAGAAACACTTTACCGGTATATTGGAAAGCAAATTCAAAAGCTTGGGTAACTCGAGATTTATTCACAGAATGGTTTTTAAACTATTTCGTGTCAGAAGTAGAAAACTATTTAAAGAAGAGGAAGATATAAATCCTTCCTACGTCCAAATAGGTTTTCTACCACCGAACACTACATCTTTGCTCCAGCCATTGGATCAAGGTATTATGTAGAGGTACCTTTAAAAAATACTACATCAGAAGATCATTACAATGGATTTTAGAATCCATTTGAATCAAATTGAATTGGTGTAATGGACGCTTGGGGACAATTTTCAATTAAGCACTGTATCGACATGATATCCTTGTCGTTGAAGGAACTAAAACCATCAACGCTAAATGCATGCTGAAAAAAGTTTTGGCCATTATCAGTTGAAATAGAAAACAGGCTTGAACCGTCAGAAAATGAAATTGATGGCATATTAGAACTTGCTAGATCGATCGGTGACGATGGTTTTGAGGATATGGGTATTTATTGAAAGAGAAGGATATTGGGAAAGCAGATTTGCTGAAATTAGCATCAGAAGATGTGAATCATGTCGATTCTGAAGAGAGTGAAGAAGATTGTGAAGTTAATACATTAACATTAAAAAAATTACAAGTAGGCCTAAGCTTAGCTGAAAATCTACAATCATTTTTCTTGAATGCGGACCCATTCGCTAAAAGAAGCCGAAAATTCCAAAGGCAACTGCAAAATTGCCTATCTCCATACTAGGAAATCTATAATGATCTTGTAAAAACCAGCAAGCAAAGCAAAATTACAGATTTTTTAGAAGGCAAAAGACGCAAGTGATGAAGGATTTGTGGAGTGAGGGTGATGAATTAAAAGTTGTGATGTTACCGATCTTTTATGTTCAGAAAGAAAATATACAGTTTTGGCCAAAAGACAAATTATAAACTGTTTTCCTTTTTTAAATATGTTTATTCGTAAATTTGAATAATATTATTCATATTTTGTGGGTTCACCTTTTGCCTTTATCACGACAGCAAGTTTTTTGCACTGTTCCGAGTCTATGGTACTCCATTCCTGAAGCAGCACGTTTTTAAGACCTGGTTTGGATGTAATGGTGTGTCTCTTGACTCTGCGCTTTAGAATATTCCAAAGATGTTCAATGGGATTCAGATCTGCGGACTGTGCAGGACAATCCAACAAGACAACGTTGTTGTCACGAAACCAACGCATTGTAATCGCTGATTTGTGACAAAGAGCATTGTCTTGTTGGAATTGAATCCTATCCATTTTGGTGTTACCGAAAATGCGTGTTAATGAAGGCCATAACACAGATTCTAACACGTGAATGTACTTTTCGCTGTTCATACGACCTTCACAAACAAACATTTCGCCAACGCCATTGGCAGTCATGCATCCCCAGACTACAATACTTCCCCCTCCGTGCTTAACAGTGGGTACTACACAATTGGGGTGGTATTCTTCGCCGACTCGACGACTCAGAAATGCCATAAAAAACTTTAACCTCAAAGTTTGATTCATCTGACCGCACTACATCTTCCCAATCTTGCTCTGTAAAGTGTTGATATCGTAAAGCCCACTGTAAGCGATTTCTTTTGTTGTTGTTCGTGAACCACGGTTTCTTTCTGGCCCCTTCCTGGGTTTTCCAACCTCCTCCGACAGAGGCGTAGCGAGTTCAGACGAAGCTTTCCTGGCATTCTTAAATGAGTTGCAGATAAGTTTTCATCCCTGGCGATCAGAAGTCACTAGTTTTCTAGCTGATTTTGTTTGTTGGTTAAAGTGTACCTAGATATTGCCACTTGGGACTTCCCTTGCTCGTATAAAACTTGGATTTTCACACGTTTTTCGTATGTAACTAGATTTTGGCATATTGTATAAAATAAGATTGTGTTGAAATACTATAATCCCAGGAGAATATTTCTTCACTCAAATAATAAAGTTTTAAAAATGCACATGTTTTACTTTAATTAATAAAGCTTTTTTTATATTCACCATGTCACTTTATGATGTCATTTTAAATTTAGATTATAACAATTGGCATTCCTTATTATATTCTTTATCATACTGATATTTTTAGGGGTGTCTAATACTATTGCCCAAGGCAGTATATTTAACATTTAAAAATGACAAAAAATTGATTGGAGGGGGTGGCAACTCGATATATGATTAGGATTGAGTGAGAAGTTGCGATGAAATTAGATTTTGCACTGGAAGAAAAGTAGGTGGTCCGGTTTTAATCCTTGATCTATTTTTATTGGACTCGTTTGCAGGGTGATTCCCAACAATATACCATGAGTGCCTATTCCAGACATTTTTTTTTGTTTTTATCAGACAAGTGAAGGTTGGGATGTATCTTCAATGTCCTAAGTAACAGAAGTGGGTTATGTTATAGGAAAATATATATTTAAAATCAGTTGTGTTAATTTTTGCTACTAACGTCATTATTTATGTTAAAACAGAATGACGTGGGAAACATTCCACGTTAACGTTGAACAATAACAATGATAACTTATTTATAATTTTTTTAAGTCGATTTAACACCATTTTTACGGCATTACACTTCGTAAATAAGCGAGGAAATTTAATATTAATTACAACTGGTTTTTAATGTGAAAAACTGGATTAGCACCGGTCAGTGTGTTACCGGTTATGTGTCGAATTAATCGTACACGTAACCAGTTAAACCGACAGTATAGTTCCGCCTAATTAAGTCTTATTTAAATACAAACAACCAACGTATGGAATAATATACTTCCATATTTCCGGTACGGTTTGTTATAATTCATTTCTTCAGATACGCATTTCGGTTATGTAATCTTTTAATTTAGCTGATTTATAATTATCTGCAGTTAAGATATTTAAATAATTATATTAATCTTGACATAATAATTTATTTCTGTTTACAATGGTATGTCGTAAGAAGCACGTGAGGTTTTGGACTTATCAAGTTTACAGCACGTTTTACATGGTGACCTTAGAACAAATCATAAATTAACAGTTCATTAGACAGACAAGCTTTTTCTGTATTATTTTCTCTATATTAAAAAAAAATTGTCGACGTAGTTTGAGCATTACCTGCGCCGATAATATAAAATCTTTTCCTTCAAAATAATTCGTGAATTAAATTAAATAAATATACGAAAAGCTTTTAAAATATATTTCGTTAGTGAGTATTGTGGAACTATAAAATTTGCAAACGTTAAATAATCCCGGTACAATAAATATGCATATTGTACCTCGCAGACGTGCTAATTTAATTTGAATATCTTCAAAATTTAATTATATCATATGCTAATTTATTCAGGCTCCGTTTTTTAAAAAATATGACGCATAGATTAAAAAAAACTATAGATTTATTCCCATTTTGAAAATATAAATTGTATTTACTCTATGCAATCACATACCTAGATCAGAGTTCATTTGATTTGTATTGTCATGCTACCTGGCTTTGTAAATTAAACCTTGACATCGTTTCATGTTTTTTTTAATTTATTTAAAGTCATCGACATTTTGTTCTAAACTTATTGCGTAACATATTTTGTTAAACCAAATATGTAAAAGTGTATCAAATATTGTAATTATCTAAAGGTTCTTTGCAAATAACCCTGTTTGAATTTAGTTCTATATTTATTAACATGTATCGAGTAGATTACAATAATTCTAAAGTGGTTATTGTTATCGATAGATATGATACTTTAATTAAAAACATTTTTATGTATTTAATATATGTACATACATGAGAGACGTACAAATTACAAGTCAGCTTAACAAAAGCATCCTCTTCGAAGTAAAAATTTTCTGTTGGTAATTACACCTCATTATTTCGCGCACAAATTTTTAAATTATATCAGAGCAAGATAGCGTGTGAAGTTATATACATATTCCAACGACAGAATATCGTTGAATAATTTCGTTAATGACACGTTAGTAGTTTTTGTGCTTCAGTTTTTTTCTTTGGTTTTTACTTAGAAATTAACTACATAGAGATGGTTACACACGAACACAGGGGTCAAGAAATTCATTCCAATACTACATACATAATAACTTAGGTTCTACAATGTCTTTACAAATCGGTATTTCCCCCAGGAATGCAAGGTTTCAGTTGTTATTTCGGTAAGACCGATAACAACTGCGTGGCTGAAGATAAACTTAGAAAATTCTATGAGGATAACATATTGATAAAGTGAGAACTAATCGTGGTTTAGAAAGAGATATTCGTGCGAAGCAGTGAGTTCGAATGTTTGCGATAAGTGGCATACATAAGTGTGTAAGAAAATTATCTAAGATTTCAAACGTGTTCAGATTAAAATTAGTTTATCAAGTACAATTTTTGAAGACAAGAATGCAACTAAAATTAAGTGTAGTACTGATACTCCTGTTTAAAATTATACTAAATGTAGGTAGTATCAAGTTGAACAACCACATGAGCTTCAAAACCTTAATATGTTACCGAAATATACATAATGAAGAGTGCAAGATATTTTTGTTGATACACTTAGAACCAGTAACCAAGCCTTTCGGCCTCGTTGGTGGTGGACGTCTACCACTCCCCTTGCATAGCTCCTCGTCATAGTCTTATTCATTAACCAGAATTCCGGATTATCATGGTCAGAAATTATATTGAGATTATTTTATTATTATGGTAAGAATTTTTGGAACGAGGCATTATTACCACTGGGACCATACAAAATAATAAACTGTAAAAATGTCCATTGCAATCAGGGCGACAATTGCTGCTGTGACTGATAAGTCTACAAGAGATTCAACAACAAAGTGCATAAACATTTGTTATGATTTGTTGCATTTTAAAAGTTTAGCAATCAAAACAACATTAGATACTGGCCATAAAGATGGACACAAAGTTTCACAAAACACATTTCCTATTATAGCCCTTCAGTTCGTGGTAAGTGTGTAACATTCTTATGTATTTTGATAAGTATTCTGTACCATGTTCGATGTTGAATAGGAAATGGAAAGGAAGTGTGATCTCACAACCGGAAAAATTGCCGAGGCAGTGCCTCCGCTGAAATTGGTGCAAAAATTGGTTTATCGAAGGGTTCCGTATCAAAAATTGCTATTCCCATTAAACATGACTGGCCAGCGAAAGAGGAACTGTGGCGCAAAAAGAAAAACTGGTGCTCGAGCTGATCGGATTATGATTAGAACAGTATTGGAAAATAACAAGCTTCTTAGGATCATCAAAAGCTGCTACATGATAGGAATATCAATGTGTCGAAACAGACAATAACACCTCGATTAAAACTTACAAAGCTACAAAGAAACCAAAACTGAATAAAATTCAATGTCAAAAACGGTTGGTCTGGGCTAAGCAATATAGAGATTGGTCGGTTCAACAGTGGAGAAAAATAACACTTTATAAAGACGAGTAAAAACTCCATTTGAATTTAAATTCAATATTTTAGGGTTTATTTTCTGATGAGAGTGACATTCAAATTGTAATAAATCCAAATATCTATGTTAGACGGAGAAAGATTGAGCAATACACTATGACTTCAGTTCGCCAAACAGTAAAACATCCGACATCTGTTATGTGCTTGGGAGTAATCAGTGGAAAAGTGTCCGGAAAACTGCACTTCGTGGAAAGCACAATGCGTAAAGAGCAATACATTGCTGTTCCAAAAACGTGTTTGCTACCTCAAATTGCTGAGTGGTATGGTAGACGACCCGACTGAATATTTGTGCAAGATGGAGCCCCATATCATACAGCTGCAGAGTTAAAAAAGTTTTTAGCTTCGAAAAAATTAGACTGGGTAGGAAACTCGCCAGGCTGTAACCCAATAGAAAACGTATGAAGTGTTCTTACAATGGAAGTGAACCAGGGAATACTAGCGACGAAAGTACAACTCAAAGAAGCAATAAATCAAGTATGGTATAATAGCGACCTTACAAACAAAACCATCCAGAATTCTATAGATAGTCGTCGTTGTAAGACGTTAATTCAATCCAAAGGTCGTTAGACTAAATATATATTAATCAACTCTTTTTTGTATTTTTTTGCGGACTCGGCTTTTTTATTTCTCGTGATAGTAGCTCAAATATAATTTTTTACCATTTGTTCTAAAATTGATTTCACTTCACTATTGTGTCACATTTTCAAAATGAGAACTGGCGTTTGCGTCTCTGGGCTCTCGCAGAGCTTAAATCGCACGATTCAGTTGGTTCTCCTCTAATTATCCTCTAGGACTAGTGGCTAGCACACTTGCTTCGTAGCACCAAATGCCAGAAATACAAAAATATATACAGAAAATAACCGCTAACCAGAGGACAACATCTACCTGTCAACCTAAAACCAAACAACCAACCCCTATAAATTCCTATACAGCAGCTCCAAGTACCAACTCATGGTTCTAAAACCCCCAAAAGTTCCTATCAACTGCCTCCCACTTCTCCCCCAAAGCGATAACCCTCAACACTCAGCCAATATACGACCACCCACGATAAATCCTTACCCTGTTTGATGGAAGAAACTAACCGAAACGCTGAGGAATTCGAGGTAATCAACCAACCTTGGATTTGCGAGTGGCTAGATATATTCCATAGAGAATTAAAAAGGTCAATAAACCCAATCCGGAGCTGAAACAAATACTAAGAATCTTGGGCTTTACCAGCCAAGACATTAACGTAGAAGTATCGGATAAAAACACCGTAATAACCCAAGAAAAATTAACACCGTAATGGCTGGATGCATTTTGCACGATTTTTTGGGAATGAAAAAGCTTTCAGCGCGATGGGTGATGCGTTTGCTGACCGTCAACCAAAAAACAGCAGCGCGTTGATGATTGAATGGCTATTTTGGGGCTATTGTAGCGTGATAAAGTGGACCTTTTTAGACATTTTGTAACGATGGACGAAAAATGGGTCCATCACTATATGTTTGAGTCTGCAGAGTGGCTTGAAAATCATGAAACCCGGCCAAAGCGGTCAAAAGAATAACGTTCGTCCGCGAAGGTTATGGTCTCCGTTTTTTTTGGGATTCCCACGGCATAATTTTTATTGATTAGTTGCAGAAGGGAAGAACAATTCCAGGAGAGTATTATGTAGTGATATTGGACAAATATAACGACGAAATAAAGATAAGACGGATTCTTATGTCGAAGAACACAGTTCTGTATCATCACTCTAGACAAAAAACTTTTCTGGAATTTATTCTATCAGTCGATGTAATAATAGAAAAATATTGTACAGAACAATTTGGCGGGAGCTCCTAAAGTCAATTACAAGCAATTATTACACAAACATAACCATTACAGGCCTGTATGTGTTTTCCTATATTATATGAATTGCGAAAACACGTTATTATCGAAAAATAATTGCTTTCATTTTGCATAATTGACAAGCCAATAAATTTATATTCATTACGTATTTGTTTATAACTAAGTAGCGGTAGAACAAGTGTTTATTTCTAAGAAAATAATCAACGACATAGTGTACGAGTACATGTATGTACTTTATTAACTCATTGGTACAGGTGCGCGTGTAAAACATACATATGAATGCATTGAGGTGGAAGGACCTTCTAGAAATGCGAGAATATATTCCAGAACGACAACTATAAAAGCGTAAACAAACTATGTATATTTCTATACTTCTATACATGCTTTACAAGCGATTACACTCAATTAATTGAAAATGCAACATAATTTGAAATATTTAATTACTTAATAATAAATTCCTTAAAATTTCATCATCATCAATAACGTTGAATGTCATCAAATTAAACATATTTTTTTTAATCAACATAACATTCCATAGACCACCATTGAAAATTAGCATGACTTAAAAGCAGTCATGCCTAACCCGGTCTCCACGGTGTCATGTCACTCGACCAAAGTCTCTCTTTATAAGTACTTATATTTAACGAATAGAAAATGAAAACGTTTTCTGTTTGTCATGTTTACCTCTAATAGCATTAGCACAGTGTTCTGTATATTATTTAATGAAGGTCCGGCGATAACTTCTTGTTCTGTTAAATAATGAATAATTAATAACCTTGCCTTCTTGTTTGTATTGTATTGTTATGTCTTGTGTAAATATCCTTATACCAACGGATTAGAGAATTTAAAAAATATATAACTCTAAAGAAAAACCTTGTTCAAAGCGATAAAATTTCTATAACTATAACGAGGTTAATTGCAAAACTTAACAAACTCCATTCAGAATTATTTAAAATTTAAAAAAATAATAATTTAGGAATTAATTTTGTATAATATAAAATGATCTTTCGATAATATTATACAATTCGATTGTATTTTGAAAGCTATAGCTTAATGTGGAATCGCTGGCCCAATAACCTAATAGAGAGTGTATAAATTTGCTTTCATTGTAACAGAAATCTAACTGAATACCTACAATTTAATTAAGCTGTTATTTGTATAACAATACTCCGACGTCGATCATCACTTTCCTCAATTAAGGAAGCACTTTCTTATAGATATAGATAGAGACTATACTATACCTTACGTCTCAAGAGATTCCAATCCATTTTGATGTTGACACGATATTATTATCACGATTAATCGCTTCTATGAAGACAATTAATTAAACAGTTTCGAAGAAAACCCGCCTAGTGTTGTATAAACTTGCACTACACTTGAACTACAACAAGTTGAATTCGCAAAACTAAATTGCCGTGGTGTTATTTGGGTATACCGAAGTGGGCCGCTTGTAAATGAAATAATTAGAAAGTCGAGTAAAATGCATTTATTCTTCAAATGGTCGAATTTTAAACGGTGTAATGTTAAGAAAGAAGGATTGTTTATTTGTGACACAATACATCCGATAGTGCGTAATGATATCGATCGGATTAACACGTTGATTGCCATGTGAGTTAAATACAACTCACACAGTTCCGAGGTCAAGGCGCCGCGTGAGTTATATATAACTCCATGCAGAGTTTGGTGGTGAAGCCGTATGCATTGCAGAGAACTCACAGTTTTATGCTAATGCATACGGGATCGAACAAGCGTGGCGCCAGGGACAATTTGATGTATTTGGTCCGACATTCAGATGATCTCTTAATGTTATAATATTTCAAAATATCAATAGAAATAGAACCTATCTATTCTCATATTGAAATTTTTAAGATATAGAATTGTATTTTGCCAGCTAAGCGGCAGTTTTCGTCTAATATTGCTATTCAACTAATCAAAATCAAACCCGTTTTTACTTAAAATCATGTTTTCGACTTATAGAATCGCAAATAACTAAAAAACTAGCCCATTTAGCTATAGGGAATGTTAGCAGATAATAAAGTTCATGAAGAGAGGAGATTATTCCAATAACCAAATACAGGATGTTCCATTTGAAATAATTGAGAAAATAAACATTCCGAGTTATGACTCGCCCTGTATATAAATATTGAATACTCCGCTATATAAATAATTTCTGATGAAAGGAGATCATATTAGAAATGTTTCTAGCGCAAACGAATTACTTTATGTGGAAGCCGTAGTACAATAGGAGACGCCAATTGTTATTAAATTCATGCAAAACTTCCCATATCTTCTAAAGTAAACCGAATAAGATAGCAAAACCCTATATTATAATAAAGGTAAGACCTAGAAGAATCGTAAACAGTAAAAATATACAGGGTGTTCCATTTAAAATAAAGTAAGTTTAGTTTACCCTGTCTATATTTGACACCCTGTATAGTAAAAAATATTTATAGATTATAGCTCAACATGCGCTTCAACTTTTATTTTAATAACATTTTCTCATTGCTTTTATAATATAGAAGTAATTGGACTTCCTCGCACTAATGCCCCATCCTGTATTTATGAATTGAAATTTAATTTAAATTTTTTAATATCGTTTCTTCTGAGATATCTACAGCATACGCTAACTCAAACGCGTTTAAGCATCTATCGTCTAGAACCATATAGTTTACTTTCTCGATGCTTCCATCGGTGGTTGCAGTTTTTGGCCGTCCATCACGCGAATCATCATTAAGAGATGTACAACCACATTTAGACTCAGCCACCTATTTGTTTACAGTAGAAAACGAAGGAGCACACTTCCAACTTCCAACTTCCAATTTCTAATTTCTAACTTCTAACTTCTAACTTCTAACTTCTAACTTCTAACTTCTAACTTCTAATTTCTAGTTTCTAACTTCTAACTTCTAATTTCTAATTTCTAACTTCTAACTTCTAACTTCTAACTTCTAACTTCTAATTTCTAACTTCTAATTTCTAATTTTTAATTTCTAACTTCTAACTTCTAACTTCTAACTTCTAACTTCTAATTTCTAATTTCTAATTTCTAATTTCTAACTTCTAACTTCTAACTTCTAATTTCTAACTTCTAATTTCTAATTTCTAAGATCTAATTTCTAATTTCTAATTTCTAATTTCTAATTTCTAATTTCTAATTTCTAATTTCTAACTTCTAATTTCTAATTTCTAACTTCTAACTTCTAACTTCTAACTTCTAGTTTCTAACTTCTAACTTCTAATTTCTAATTTCTAACTTCTAACTTCTAACTTCTAACTTCTAACTTCTAATTTCTAATTTCTAATTTCTAATTTCTAATTTCTAATTTCTAACTTCTAACTTCTAACTTCTAACTTCTAATTTCTAACTTCTAATTTCTAATTTTTAATTTCTAATTTCTAACTTCTAACTTCTAACTTCTAACTTCTAATTTCTAATTTCTAATTTCTAACTTCTAATTTCTAATTTCTAACTTCTAACTTCTAACTTCTAACTTCTAACTTCTAATTTCTAATTTCTAATTTCTAACTGCTAATTTCTAATTTTTAATTTCTAACTTCTAACTTCTAACTTCTAATTTCTAATTTCTAAGATCTAATTTCTAATTTCTAATTTCTAATTTCTAATTTCTAATTTCTAATTTCTAATTTCTAATTTCTAATTTCTAATTTCTAATTTTTAATTTCTAACTTCTAACTTCTAACTTCTCATTTCTAATTTCTAAGATCTAATTTCTAACTTCTAATTTCTAATTTCTAATTTCTAATTTCTAATTTCTAACTTCTAATTTTTAATTTCTAACTTCTAACTTCTAACTTCTCATTTCTAATTTCTAAGATCTAATTTCTAACTTCTAATTTCTAATTTCTAATTTCTAATTTCTAATTTCTAATTTCTAATTTTTAATTTTTAATTTCTAATTTCTAATTTCTAATTTCTAATTTCTAATTTCTAATTTCTAATTTCTAATTTCTAATTTCTAATTTCTAATTTCTAATTTCTAATTTCTAATTTCTAATTTTTAATTTCTAACTTCTAACTTCTAACTTCTCATTTCTAATTTCTAAGATCTAATTTCTAACTTCTAATTTCTAATTTTTAATTAATTAATTAGATATTAGATATAACTCACGCGGCCGTAAACGTTCGGGCGCCGCGTGAGTCAAATATAATGCACGGAGGTATATCGTATTTATGGGTTGAAATTTAATTTAAATTTTCGTTAGTTAGCTAATACATACTATTTTAAATCTAAAAACATAAAAAAGTCATGTGGCCTTAGACCACAATTTTTTTTTCGACATGGCAGTCAACGTGTTAAACACGAAATTAAAACGATTTTAATTGAATAAAAGACATACTGTTTATGGCGTCTATATTTAGCGGTTATTGTTTTCATCGCGTTCGAATGGAAATGTAATATTTTTTTTAATTTTCCGCTTATTTTACTTTTTATATATGTGTGTGTAACGCAGTTAATTTCAATAGTCGACGGTGAAATGCAATTTTAGGTAGAAATTAAAAATTAATTAATTGTACGGACATGAGCAATGGAAGTTTCCACAGTTTGCATATTTGTAAATAATTATTGTAATATAATTGTTATAGAATTATGTAGTACATACATAAATAGTCTCTTAAATAAATATTGTGCCTGTAAGTTGGTGATAATTACAATTCCACAATCGTATTCGCTTCTCTATTATTAAGCTTGATTTTGTGACTAAGCTGTTATTCTTCTTGTTTTATTATTCCTTATTTGTTCCTCTATAAGCCTGCATTAGACTAATAAACGTGTGGAATAGAGTTAGACGCTGTATACGAGGATTCTGCGCCATCATTTACCACAGCGAAATTTTGGGCAGATGATGTGTTCTGGACGTCCAAAAACTGTAACCACTGACAATAAAATCGCGAAAGTTCACTGAATAAGGCTAAACAACCTCCGAATTAATGCAAGAGAGATAGAAGAGGTTATGAACATGTCCAAAGAACGTATTTGTCACATATTGAATCAAGATTTAGGTATGAGAAAAACGTGCTCGAATGAACAGTTTTGGTGTTGATTAATTACTGTAGATGAAACTTGGATACGCGTACGATAATCAAAACAGTGGACAGCGAAGGAGAAATTGGCTCCAAAAAAACGAAAACTTGTGATGGAGACTTTCTTTTGAGATAATCATCGAATTATCTTAATCGATTAGTTTCAAACTAGAAAAACCATTACAGGAGCATACTACGCATCATTACTTGACAGGCTAAAGGCACAAATTGCTGAAAAATTGCCATATTTGCAGAAAACTTTGTCTCACCAAGACAATGCGTCGTCTCGAAAATCCACGAATTACCGTTTGAACTGCTTAACCAACCGCAACCTCTATATTCACCAGATCTAGCTCTAAACGACTTCCTTTTATTCCCTAATCTAAACATTGCGCTCGGAGGATAGAGGCTTTTGCCAAATGAGAAGGCCAAGCAAGGCTTTATCTGATAATTAGAGTTACTCGATACTTTACTAGAAGGTAAATAAACCAGACCTTAATCAATTTTCAAGATTTATTATAATTTGATACGAATAAATTATTTTTCTCGAAATTATTTTATTTTCGTTTATTGAATAGAATGAATGATAGTGGCGACTCTCCATAAACGCCTCGAAATGCCTGGCGAACATCTTTGTGGGTGGGTGGCGAGAGACTTCCCTGGTCACCAAATGTTAAGTATCTTGATGTCTCTCTCAATATCCGTTTCACCTTCAGGCAGCACTTTTCGAACGCTGTGCGAGGTTTGTCTTGTATCCACTCATCTGCTGTAAAAGCTCCATTAAGCTTAAAAACAACTTATTTATTTATGTACATCACATGTCTCAGACCTATTCTAAGTCTCAGACTCAAAGACTTGACATGCTTCAGAACCATGTCCTACGTATCATCGTAGCGGCTCCATGGTTTGTGTCCAATTTACAAATCCATATAGATTTCGATATCCCAATTTTGAACAATTACACAAGGATGCTGGCCAAATCCGTCGTAGAGAGGGCGCATCGGTTTGAGAACCTACTTATCCAGCATCTCGGGGAGTTTGGATCCTGATAGACCTACACCGCTGCTGAGAACGCATCCTGGCAGCCTTGAACCGTTCGCAGTAGATATACATATATTAGAAGACTGAATGCATATTAAATTGGTTTAATATATTCCCAGGTAATATCCTTATATTTCCAAAACATTCAAACATCTGGTTTGTGTTTCTCCTCTCTTCTGGCAAGATCAAGATCAACTTCTTCTTGTGAAAAATCTGGGAAGCGTTTGTAACTCTCTTCTTCTGACATCTTGAGGTATTTTAAATTAATGCAAAACGAAATTATGTTGTAAATTCCAATTTGTAAACTTCACACGTCAAGAGATGCGAGGAAGTTATTAACCATGAGGAATTACTGCCAGCCTCCGCCACCTCCTCCCATCCCCTTCCCACGACAAGCGAATTTATTATTTTCCTTAATTTTGATTCGAAGTTTTGCTCATTTAAATTCCACATTAACAACAATATATATGTAGGTTATGTCTTCAACGGTTTCAAAATTTTGCTAACTTCTTTAAGGAATTCTCACTCCCCTAGAAATATAGTTGGAAGATCTTTTGAGAGTGCCGGCAAGTGCATTCCAATAAAAGCAATTCCTAGCGACGAGTTCAGATCTGATAAAGGCTTTGATGCTGTTATAGACTTATGAATGGCCATGCGGTGGCACCTCTTCCTAACTTAGCAGATAGGTACAATGAAATAGTTCATTGCCTCCGATTCCAGAGTCCTAGCTTCCTATGGCAGTCAAGTACCACCTTTGAATCCAATTTGAGAGCCTTGATAGTTGATCTGACTGATTTAACTTTATACAATTTTTTTGTTCGCATAAAAGCAGTTATTTTACTTTGATTTAATATTTCACTTCCTAAGGCGTCTTGAAAGGATCGATTGAGAAAATTGTTGTTGCATTAGATTGTGATTTAACTTTAAAGTATTTCCAAAAGATTGTGTCGATTATCTTCAAAATATTTTACTATAGAAACGCGTTAGGACTACTTACAGCTAACAGTTAATTTAACAATTTTGCAAAACAAAGTGATTCATTCAAAGAAACAGTTACTGACATATTTACAATTGATGTTGATGATCTTATAAACGGCAAATTGCCGCATGCATATTTACAAATTGGGCTAAAGCGATTAAAAATAAATTGAGTCTACAACCTTTCATCAATCAAACAAATCAAAATTATATTCATCCATCATATAATAATGTTGTACATCTTTTATTTTAAAAAACCATCAAGATTACCTTCAGTTCCACCCACTAAGACATTTCACACATATTCCACACTCGATTAACTGCCGCAACAAAATAAGGAAACCGAACTAAACAAGTCATAACGAACAAAATCCTTATATAGAAAATAGACATTATTCGAATTACTCATGCGAGAGCCACGTTTTACCTCTGCATCGATTTCGCACCTCATTTTTTTCTCGATTAATTTCAATGCAATTTTCCGGTCGACCTTGTTCTAACGTTCATATAGAACAAAAAAAGAAGATTTATAGGGAGCGTATAGGTATAGAACGAAAATACCCAGAACTTCGTACTTTAGTCGAAGATCGATGTACTCTATTCGTATAATTAGCATTTTGTAGTATTATTGGCATCAATTGCAGAGATTTCAATGCTAGGATAAGAGAGGCGTTATTACTTGCATAACCTTAAATACTGTAAAAAAGAAACCGCAATTGTTTGAATTATATTTTCTTTATATAAAGAACAAAGTTATGATTGATGTTCAGTAGTTTATAGAAACCGAAAGATTGGATATAAATTACATGGTAATTGGATAATAATCCTATTATGGTTGTAAGCGCATCAAGGGCGAACAAATCGGTTGAAAATAAAAAAAATAGCGGAAAATTGTCTATAACTACATGAATCGTATGATTAGCGCAATTTTGTTCTGTGTACTTATGCACAATTCCAGGATATATTTTCTAATAAATTGCAAATTCGTGAATGATATGACTTACTCTATACGATAATGCGATGCATATACATATGTATGAATATATTACTGTATTACGGAAAAAAACTTATAATTTCAAAAGCAAATAGATTTGCGTGTGTTTGCATGTTTTGTTTTTAAAAAGTTAAAGATTTAGAAACAATTAATAGTGGAAGATTATTATTTATTTCAATTAATTTGCAACCAGCCTTAGAATTAGTCTGGGATTTTCGTTCTGGATGTCAGTAAGGTTTAGAAACGGCCTACTGAGTGTTCTGCCCTCTTTAGATCTTTTTAGCATAGACGGCAGATTTGATCTTCAGCTTTTCCAAGTTTATGTAGGTGGTACTTCAGGACCACATGACCGGTCTCAAAACCCTGCCAATAGTCCAAGGTCCCCTTTGCTGACAGATAGCAACGACTTTGCTATCTTAGGCGATCCTGATAACAGTGTTTTCGCCTCCTTTTGTCCTGGCGTATTCTGCCAATGAGAGGCCTTTCTGTTGTCCTCCCATTTGTTAATTGCTTGTTTTAGGTGGCTCTTTTTAAGTCCATAACAGGGATCAGGTCCAATAAAAGGAAATTTTGCTGCTTCTTTGGCAAGCTTATCTGCCTTTTCGTTCCCTTCGTTCTCTTGGTGCACATTCACAGCTTTCAACGCAGCTTGGTTGTCAGTTGATGTACTAATTGTTGCTCCTCGTATTCCTAACTCCAGGTTCTCGAGGTTTATAGCAGAAATCTCCGCTTGAAATATGTTGGAGTGGAGTTCCATAAGCACTTTGAGATAGTGGTTAATCCCACTTTGGATTTGTTGAAGCTATTGCTGTACAGTCTTCTTTGTTGTTTTTGGGCACAATATCAAAGCAGCATAGATGATCATGAATCTTATAATTACTGTAAGTATATGATCATAAGATCATTTGAGGTTTGAGACCCCAGGACTTGCCAAGTAATTTTCGGCATATCAGCGATGCCTTTATGGCTTTTTCTGTAAGTTTCCATAAATAAAACTTCTCCACTTCTTTTTGTTCTTCGCTAAACCTCTTACCTGCGTCCAACTGATCCCTTTGTCCGTCAAAATTTTTTCCACACTACCGTCCCACGTTTCCCTTGGTCGTCTCTTGAATCTCTTCTCGTGTCTCCTTGCTTCACATACTTGTTTAACGGGTCTCTCTTTATCTATTCTGGTTAAGTGTCCAAACCATTTAAGTTGAGGATCTTCAATTAATTTTAGTAGAGGTTCCACATTTAGACGTTTTCTTATCTCAGTATTCCTTATCCGAGCCCTTCTAGTAACACCAACTACCTAGCGAAGAAACTTCATCTCCATAAATTGGAGTTTGCTCTTCATGTTCCTTGTCAGAACCCAAGTTTCACATCCGTACATGAGGGTTGGCAAAAATACAGTTCTATATACCATTAGCTTTGTCTTCTCCGAGATTTCCCTTTTTCCTATGAAAGACTTTCTTAAGGTGTGGTATAGTCAACCTGTTCTAGTTTTTTCCCGTTGAGCATAAGTTTGCCTGCGAACTGCCTCTAACTGTCACCATTATTTTTGTTTTTTCCTCATTAATTTTCATGTTGTTTTCTTGCAGTAATTCTTTCCAGATTTCTTTGTAGGTCTCTTTCATTTTTACCAAACACTAGCAAATCATCCGCGAAGGCACATTCTCTCAGATACACGGTGTCCAACGTACAAATTTGTCATTTTTCCTCTAGATTTCTTTTAGCATGTCATCCAGGACCAAATTAAAAAGTGTTTGGGCTTAATACTCCTCCTTGTCGTAGACCACTATCTACTGGGAATTCTTTTGATTCCATGTTGTCGGTTCTAACATACATCTTACTCTCTTCAAGTAGGCTTATTATTGCAGCAACCAGTTTGTTGTCTACATTTTTCTTTTCCAGAGTGGTTCGCACTTTTGATCTCCGGATTCGATCAAAGGCTTTCTCCAGGCCGATGAAAGCCTGGTATGATTCGATGAGTGTAAAAATGTGGCAAAAATGGCACTTGTCCTTGCTTCCAAACTTGGTTATATATTTCTGTTAGTATTTCAATACCTTTAGGACCCATATTTTGTTGTACAGTCTTCTATGTTGTTTTTGGGCACCATACCGAAGCAGCATACTATAGATGATCATGTGTCTTATAATTGCTGTATATGATCATAAGATCATTTGAGGTTTGAGACCCCAAGACTTTCCAAACAACCTTCGGTATATTTGCGATGTCTTTATGACCTTTTTCTGTTAGTAGTTGATATGGGAGTTTCACGACAGTTTGTTGTTCAACAAAATCCCGACGTATTCAGCTTCATTTCTGAAGCTAATACTTTTTCCTATTTTTGAGAGCTCTTTGAGCTCGTTTCTGGTTAGGTTACTTATAAGATCATTAACAAGATATATAAATATAAATTTATTCTGGATATTATAATAATATAATAACATAAATAAAATACTAGCGATTAAAACATAATTCAAAATAAAATTAAATTAAAATAAGCTAAAAAAGTATTAACAGGCAACTATGCTATCATTCTGATAAGAAAATCGATTTTCATCTTCACTTACATTAGAATACGCAAGTTTGGGACAAGGAGAATGCATCGCTGCATACCTCTTCTTCAAAATCTCATGTAGATCATATCTTATATCAGCAGGTTTTACCAGCTTCGTATTAGTTTGATTTTTATCGATAGGTTTCAATTTGACATTCGTTATATCCCTCAGCATCTCTTTCCTATCAGATTTAGGAGTACTACAATAAATAATATCAGAAGATTCATCCTCTAAAATAAGAGGTAAAGGTGGTGGAATCGGTATCGGACGCTCTTGTGTAACCTCGTTTGAATCTTTAGATAATAATTCAGCAACTTGTGTCCTTAATGCTTGTAATTCCTCCTGTAAAGCGGCTAATTCTTCCTTAACTACCGATCTTTTACAACAATAAGATAGTCTGCGTTGTCGTACCAATTTCGGTGAATACATGTTGTCTGAAGCTACACTTTCCGAGTCGCAACTGAGATCTAAAGCGGAATCCCAACTTTCGTCGTTATCCGTTTCGGAGCCGAATACCTCGAAATTGCTTTTCCATTCTAAGATGTTTTTGTTGATTAATATTCTGGGTGTCGTTCCGAAAATACACGATGGTAAACGCATTAATATTTTGGATATTTTGTGTCGATGATATGCTTTTAAACTGATGACGTTCCCCATTTCGTTTGACTTGTCAATTATGACAGATGAAGTGAATGTCATTGATTTTATAAGAGGATATCATGTAGAAGAGAGAGATGTAGAATGAGTAGTTGAACTTTAGTTTTAACCCATTAATGTACAGTAAACCTCCTCTAGGGCGACCCCATACGGGTAGATATAAACTCTACGTTAATTAACTTGATGAATATTCAAATTGAAAGAGTTTTATCTTCGAGGTTATAAAATTTAATCAAAGTACTAAGACGTCAATAAACTTGAAGTCGTATGAAACGATCATACTTTAATTAGCTTTCCAATCATCCGACTTGGCAAATTGAGTCGTAAAAGCTCAAGAGACTCTACGCATTGTTTTATAGTTTTACAACAAATAAAACTTAAGCGGTAAATCGTTCTTTGCGAAAAGTTAGTACCTAGCCGGGGTATGGAACGGAATTTATTAAAATACTAATACGTTTTGTCTTCTTTCCTGCATATTTTCTGTTATACGATTAGATTTTAATTAATCCTTGCGAAAATAACATGACGGACCCTCGAGTGTATTAAAGATACAGGCACTGTTCTTTTAATTTCGAGTCGTTTTCTAATTGTTCCTTTTTCATTCATGCAGACAACGGTTACAATGCCCCCAAACGCCATGGCATTCACGCTAAACACGCCACATTCGAGCGCAAAAAATCAGTGTTTTTTTTCCTGCAAGTTGTTTGTTGAACGGGTCTAACTTTCTACGTGAGAACAGATTCTCTTGATACATTTACTTTAATTAACGGATAAAAGTGTATTGAAACTTTCAATTTATCTATTAAATTTTGAGCTGTTAATGCAAATTTAATCAATTATTATCGAATTTACAAGAAAAAAATTAAACTGAAGCCGTGCTGGTCCACATAACGCATACTGTAAAATTAATTTTAATTACATATACAGGGTGTTTGATTATTTTTTTAAATCATAGAACCATAAGATCAGCGAACCGGTTTTGTTCGAACAAATCATGTTGTATTTAAAAAATTTGAAATTTTGCTGTTTACGATTTGATAACAAGGAAACAATGGAAGATAAATAAATGTGATAAATTAGCTCTTATCAGAGAATATTGGGAAATGTTTAAGAAAAACTGCAGGCAAAACTATACTCTCTTAGAACAACCAACTATTGACGAAAACGCACAGAGACTGGCACTAGATCGGAGAAGGCAAACCTTATTTGGGACCCAGAGATAGATTAGTGGACTGTTAGTTAGACTGGGTGACTTGAATACACAGACGTGGTACAACAAGCCTGAAGGCTACGGTGACTTACCGGTGACCATTGGTCGGACGGGTCTGGTAAAAGAAAAGAGAAAACCCCTATATACTGAAACAACTAGTGGAAACCAATGGAAGACGTGCCAAACCATCAGTATTTTTGTTTGATAGAAACAACACCTTGGTTTCATTCGCTTCTAAAAGGAACTATAGTAGGATATGTTATCGCCAGGAAAACTCGAAGATCGCCACTTCGAATATTGTATGTTATGCTGAATACAACAAGAATAAATCAGTATGTAATGAATTTTTGAAACAATTTTCCTTCTTCCTAGTTGAAAAAGAGAATGAGCAATAATCACCTGCAAAGAGAAATCAGAAATAATATTTGTAATATTGAATTGTCGGAAAGAGGAAAGTGGCGTGCAAGGAGCAGTAGATTCGCTAGGGCACTGCAAATTTTGCAAAATTCCATGTCAACAGTACAAGATGACGCCATCATGTGATTAATGTTCAGCGTGTGGAATTTTTTATAATTTTACTTAGAAACTAGCATCAACAAGTAACAGAACCGTCTACGTTCGTTCCTTGTGCTACTCATACATAGTTTAAATTTAGTACTAAACAATGCTGCAAAATCAGTCACGTTCTTTAGTATATAATTTTTTTCGTCAGCTCTGTATAGATAGAATGTACAAAAGTCAAATGTAAGTTCTCTTAATATTTAACCTGCAACAGGAACTCGTTGGGAAAGTAGAATAAAAGCTATCAGACCTCCCTTTTTCCAATTACCCGAAGTATGTTATAGTCTACTGGAATTATCTACAGATCAGTCCAGGGATACTAATATAAGACACACTGCTGATGCCTTGACTACAAAAATTAAATCTTTTAAATTCGTTTGTTCCTTAACAATATGACATTGTCTTTTGGAAAAGATAAACGTTGTCAGTAAACTCATTCAGAACACGTCTACAACAATAAAAGAAGTGTCTTAACGCTTTACAAAATTTGATACAATTTGTTTCCACTCGGAGAACAGATGAAAATTTTGATATTTTAATGGAAAACGCAAAAACTATTACCAATGAAATTGATGAAGACACAATTTCCCATCAGTTTCTACAAACAGGATTAGAAGAAAAAAACGTCTTTTAGTATATGAGTGGTAAATCCTAAAGATCATCTTAAATATATTTTTTTATTTTGCTATTCTTGATTGCATAAAAAATTCTATCGAACAGCGATTTAACCATATGAAAGAGCATGCTATTGTTTTTAATTTTTTACTAGATATTAGAAATATTGATCAAGAAATAGTTTTAATGCAATAACCAGTCTTATTTTATTTCTGAAACTTCCATAAAAGTGAAGACACATTTATTACTTAATATGTAATACGCTTGAAGGGCACACCTCATACCTCAATATAAATAATGTGCGCGGATTAAATTCAAAATTAGAATTAGGGATCCATTTAGCCACATGTTGTAGTGTTTATTTAATGTAAAAACGAATTAAAATTTTTTTGATATAAATCTGTTTTCAAGCAATTAAACAAAGGAAATATTTTTAGAAATGTTTTGTAGAAATAATAATTTGACCTACCTTAGATCACTCTTTGGTATGATGTAACACTGCACTAATTTTCACACAGTTTTAAGTTAATTAAAGAAATGTTCATTTTTATCACTTTTACAATTTATATTAAATTAAATGTATATCGAAAGCATCTTCCCCACATCCAGTCTAAAATCCAACTGCTTTGTGCATAGGTTAAAATTAATAATGTTACGGACGACATATTAGCAAAAAAAGTTTACAGTCGTTTTTGTGACATACTGGAACTCGATTTAATGTAAACAGAAATACAGTTTGAAGGAGTTTAAATGAGGAGAATTTAACTCTATTACTAAAAAAATTCAAATATGAATATAACTTCCCTAAGTTGTAAAATTGTTTAATATGAGAAATAATTTAATATTTTACATTATACAAGGTCATTCAAAGAGCATAATTGCGGTGGGTTTTTTTCTTATGGAATAAGACGTTTTATTTTATTTTTCAAAACTCCATAAAAGCCATTTTTTAATTAAATTAATCAGAAATTATGATAAATAGCGTCTAATTGGTAACAGCTGTCATTAAAAAAAAATCTATCACTTCTCTACGTTTGCATGCATTTTTGATTTTTGGTGACATTCATTAATATCTCAATTTATACTTTTGCTATATTGGTTTTTATTATTTTGAATGCAATAGATGTAATTGTCGTCATTTATACTGAATCAAAACATCGTTATCGAACACAGTATTGTAAAATATATCTTGTAAGTGCACGTATTTGAAGGTAAACTTGAAAATGAAGGGAGGAAGGGGGAGGGGTGAGCAGAGAGGGGAGGGAGGGGAGGGGGCGGAAGGGGAGAAAGGGGCAGGAGGCGAGTGATGGGGAAAGAGATGGAGGGGAGGAAGGGGAAGATAGAGGAAAGGAGGGGGGTGTGGCGGGGGAGAAGCTTGAAGGAAATCTTTCTGTAGACAAACTTTATTTATCTTTAAAATAGTATTTGCGGCGTCTTTGTAATATTTGGGGCAGATGTAAATTGGAGACAGAAGATTCGAATATTCAATATTGTATTAAGTTTCCAGGACGCAGAGTTTTACAATTTTTTCTTGTAGTAGAAATTCTGGTGTTAAGATTCAACGTTTTAATAAATCAGCAGACGAAGAAAAAGAACGTATCTAGTTTTCAAGTTTACCTTCAAATAAGTGCATTGACACGATATATTTGGCAATTCTTTGTGTTCCATCGATAACGATGTTCTGATTCGTGAACTACGCATCACTATGTATGAAAAAGTATAGATCACCCACAATACAGCACCGCGAATTGGGTAACTGCACATAATATCCTCGATTCGCATTTAATTTGAAACAGACTGTACATAGCAAGCTTAAAATATTTAAACAGAAACAAATTTAAATCGCCTAACTGCCCTGATTACTGATTCCAAGGAAACAACAAAGAAATTTCAAGCTGCACGATCGACACTACTCCCACTACTTTACGTCAGGAGTACTTTCAGTAAAACTGAAGGTGCTCGTTTACATCTCTTTCCTGCGCCCAATCATTACCTACGTGGCACTCTCGTAGTCGAGCGTGGCGAAATCAAACCTAAAGAAGCTAGAGGTCCCCAAAAACAGGATCCTCAGGATGCTAGTTGGAGCCCACTGGTTTGTTGGTCTCAAGGACCACCTTTCAACCCTGGCTAGTAAAACGCTCCATCGCTCCGTCACAGCTGCCAATCCTGTGGTCTTGCAGATCTTGAAACTGACCACACCCACTCAATTAACAATTATGGGTCTTAGAAACTTTGCATTCAACCTTGGAAAGGAGAAGTAAGATCACTGGATTACTGATAATATTGATTCGAAAAGAAATCTTTAAAGCATGTTTGTGTTTTTGTTTGGTTTATTAATAAAAAAAAAATATTTATAATACGTTCCAATAATCAGCAAACAATTCTTATTACTAACTCCATGCAAACACACCAATCATTTCCTCAATACAGAAGTTTATATTCATTCAATACTTATCGTTTATAAACATTACATTTTCCATTTTACAATTCCACGAAGTAAAAATATATTCCTTTGTATAGAATAATTTTTTTAATAATTATGTTCGAAGTACTCCGATTTATTGTTTGGAGAAACAAACGCTAACAATAAGACATTGTAGCAGTAACAAGATCTACACCAAATTAATCTGTGTAATTAAGAACGCAATTATTGAAGAAACAATACTAGTAATGTTAATGACTATTCGAAAATCATTTCTCTGTACTATTTAACTATTGTATTTATTTTCATTTTTTTTTAGAGGGGAAGTAACGGCTGTCACGAGGTTAATTAAACGTAGATATAGATGATCTAAATTAGTAATCGTAAGTTTTTTCCGATTGCTATTGTTACTGGTTCTATCTATATTATCTTGTAGATTTACCTTCTGAGGAAGAATTTTGTAAAATTCGAAAGGTTAAGGTTAAGATAAATGAGTTTTATTTCCTTATAAAGGATTTTCACCATTGGCTACTAACCTCACTAATTTAGATCATCTATATCTACGTTTAGTTCATTTTTTTGTTATATAGATTCTGTTGTCATATTTTAAATCTTTTATAAGAAGGAAGGAATGTCTTTTGGATGACCGGGATGGTATCGAAACGAGTTCCTTTCATCGCTAATTTCAGTTTAGTCGCACGGAGCCAAATCAGGTGATGAATATGGCGGATGATCGATAACAATGATTGGCTCTTCTGGTGACTTCCATACCACACTCTGACGTTTTGTCTTTGCCTGGTATTGAAAACATCACCTTTCATCGCCAGGTACAATGGCTGAAAAGCTTGCCGCATTTATTTGGGACATTTTTAACATGTCTTTGCAGAATTGTTGAAGTATTCAATCTTTCTGGTCCTGTCAGAATGTGTGGTACGAACCTTCTGTTTGCCCAAATCTTCGGTCAAAATTTGATAGACTTACAGTGGTCGCTTCGAAGGATTTCCTTGATTATCTCGATGTATTCTTCATTGTGAGTGCTTTTTTGGTGTCGCTGATCGAAAATCGTCTGCAAGGTCCTTACCATCGCCGCGGAATCGGGGACAAACTGTATACACTTCGTTCATACGGTTTTTGTTTAATTATTACACGCTGCGATGAACAATTAAGATAATACAATTATTGCATTTTTATGTAAATTCTAAAACACATCAACAATTAAAACGTTTTAGTAACGCTTTAGTGACATATTTACAACGCAATATTTTAGATTAAGCAATACCTGAGAGAGAATATATGAGGTAGTATCTACATATATTAAATACAAATACACTCACGTACTGTTTTTATAATTATCCATTTTTTGTACGGATAATCGTGTGATGTAAAACATAATTATAACAATTAAGTTTTTGTATTAATTAAGCCCTCATCTAAATTATTATGTTGACGATTTCGATCTCATTTCTTCGAAAAATTAGCACGTCAGCAGTAAGTATTACTTGCACTTATTTAATAAGAGAACTGACGCACCTTCGCAAGCAATTTCTAATACCTTAAATACAGAATTTTTTGCTGGTTAAATAGATATGTATACCTATAAATTCATGTTATTTACGACACAGACATTTAACAATATTTTATGCAAACTCAGAACATAGCGTTTTAGTGAATGAATATGAATAATGTTTCTAATTCTGTAGATGTAAGGAATCGTAAAACCAGCACGAGATATCAAACTTAACCACAGATCTGGGCAATCTAATCGTTTCCGCGTTTTAACATCTCATTATTTACTGAGTTTAATATCATTGTTCGGTAGTTGGAACAGGTTTTGTTTACTTTTTTATTGATACCTGTTTCTATTTTAACGAGATTTAAAATTACCATAAAAATAATTATTTGGTGTTGTGTTTTTTTTTTTGGTTTCCTTTGAATATTATTAATACATAACGGTGTTACGAAAACAAGTTTTATTGGCAATGAACAGGTAAATTAATCTCGGAGTTTCGCACCCGTAAATTTAATTTTTTTTGTATCAAAATAATAAATTGTATTGACATTATCAAGGTAATCGTTTTTAATTCTTCTAAATCTTCTGTGTATTAATAGCATCAATAGTTGTTTCTGTGGAAAATTCAAGGCGGTGAAAAACTGCATGCGAATTGCAAATCATCAATACGATTTCATGCTTGGGTGCAGTTAACCTTGACTTTGAAGGAGAAAAAAAATTCCTATTATATACGCGTAGAAATAAATCATATAATATTCTACTGTATACGACAATCGTTTATGGAATGTTACTGTGTAATTTATATTACTAATGTTCATTTGGTGTCAAGCATTTGCGTCAAATTTAAGACCGCAGGTGAGATCAGTATCTAGTACAATATGGTATATGTAATACATACATAATTTACTACTTACATATTATGTATATACTAGGTACAGCAGCGGTAAAAAGTACCCAACCGATGCGAGTAAGAGCGAAGATATCGATGGACACCCCCCTTACTTCACTCCACCGTCGAGACCAATACATATTTTCTTATTTAGCAGCTTACGCTCGACGGGTGCACATCGTCGTTTACAGCAACTTAAAAGTGAACTAGTTATTTAACGTTTAGAATTACTATTAATAATATTAATTAGTATCTTTAGTGATTTCTATTAATGTGTAGTCTTAAAAGAGATGCTTAAATTTGATCTTACTTTTACTTTAAAAATATAATATGGATATTATTCCGATTGCAATTATTTGAATATAATCGCAATGCAGAATATTAAAAACAAGTATGTATGTGATAGCGATTATTTAAAAGACAAAAATATGTGTATTTCAAGATACTGTTTATGAATATATAACATTTGGATTTATTATTGTAAAACGAGCTAATACGATTTTCACAGTAATGCAAATAGCAGGAGACAATAGGGAAAATCAATGCGTATTTGATGATATACCAAATAAGATTGAAACAGCATCAATTTTCTAAGATTGAAATGTTAATATAGCTAGCATATTATAATATATGAATATTATATATATGTCTTAAAATACACATAAGAAATAAGTTATAAAAATAAATAAAATGATATGTTTGAAAATGTAAAAAATATTTACAAAATCAATAATGATTCTGAAAAAATGTGCTATAAATTAATAGAAACTCCGGTATCCATTGTGATAAATGACCTCTTGTAATCTACGGGGCATTGATGTAGCATATTATAATACCGTGTAAATGAATACAAAATAAATGATTGAAAGGTGTTTGAATTTTCCGCTTTCAATTGTTTGTGTTTAAGTTGGTGCTAAGTTAGGGTTGTCATTCGTCCCGATACGTCGGGACATGTCACCGTTATTAACAGTGGTGTCCTGACGTCCCGACAAGCCATAAAATGTCCCGACAAACATATTCGAGCGCAGTGAGAAATTTTTAAAAATTGATGGCAACTAGCTTTAGAGATCTGTTTTACTGATCGACTGGTAGCGATCGGAAACTTGAGTTGAGTGAGGGAGGGATAGAGAGCGGCACCGCAGAGTGGTTGCACATTGAAAAAAAAATGTTCAAAACCGACTACACCCTACATTTCTTCACCGATTTCCAATTTTTTTTTCACATACTCGAGAGATACTTTACAACAATCGCTCTTTGCCCGTTTTTCGATAATATCCTTCTCTAAAAATTAGCGACATTACCTCAAATGTTGAAAAATCATATTTTGTGCTTATAATACGATGATTGTTTGATTAAAAAAATTTTAAATGATAATAATAATGACTGGAAAAATTGTAAATGTCCCGACGGGGCCTTGAGGATGTATGGCAATCCTATGCTAAGTGCATGCCAGCATCTCTGAGGGAGTACATGTCGTATATCATTGGCGTAGCATTAAAAAATTAGAATAGGAACATAGTAATAAATAATATTTTATCAAGAAGATAATTACAATGAAATTATGAATGTTTTCTAATGCTGGTATCATAGATTGCACTATACATACTTTAATTTTAGACTTGAATACTCTATCAAAATTATTACAAAACTATAACACTTATTCAAACTAAAATTATAACATTTGTTCCAACTGCGGTCCATGTAAATTTAAGCACAAATTTACCCTTGGCTTCATACTATTGAACACATTCTGTAATATTTCTGGCCTAATGTCATTTACAGCTTCCGTTATTGTATCTTGCAATTCTTCTAATGAATGGATGTGATTACTTCATCGCTTACCAATAATAATAATAATAATAATAATAATAATAATATGTTTATTGTCATCATTCACAAAGGAACATGGACATTGTCAATAATTGTACATAAAATGTAATACTCGTAATAACATAAAGTATGTATAACAAAAGTGTAAAGTGATAAACACACATTATGGAGGTACATACATATATAAATAGAAAACATGCATAGAACAAACAGACAGACGCATATCACATATTAAGATAATCGTCCAATGTATAGAAGGCGTTTGTTACTAGAAATTCTTTAATTTGGGTTTTAAACTGCACCAACGATTTTATTTGTTTTATATGATTAGGCAATCTATTGTAAACAGCAATAGCCTTATACATCGGACTTCTCTCGTACAACGCGGAGTTATGAGATGGTACACATAAATTCTGGCAATTTCTGGTCACCATATTTTTATAGATATCGCTGTTTCTCGTGAAAGAGTTCTCATTTTTTTTAAAGAAAATCATAAGTTCATATATATAGAGACAAGTAAGAGTCATAATGTTATAATTTTTAAAGTATTCTCTACAGGAGGTCAACGGAGTTAGATCTAGCATGCATCTAATTATACGCTTCTGCAGTACAAATAATTTACTCATATTAGTACTGGAACCCCAAAACACAATCCCATAACGCAGACGCGACTCGACGTATGCAACGTAAAACATCTTTATACCTTGGAAGTTTACCTGATCTTTTAGATTTTTAATTGCATATATTGCTGTAGTCAATCGATTGGCCAAATTGTCACAATGCTTGTCGAATCTTAACCTGCTGTCCAAGTGCAAACCCAGAAAATCCACAGACTCTTTCTCTGGTATAGATTTATTAAAATGTCGTATATACATGCTACAAGGACTGGATATCGATGATGATCTAAAACGTAAGAGTCCTGTTTTATCAGTATTTAGAGTTAAATTGTTGTGATTACTCCAACTTATCATATGATCAACGACTGCACACGTCGAATCTGAGAGTCCAGGGATCGATGAAGCAGTAACAATGAAGCTAGTATCATCTGCATACTGTGATAATATGCACGACTCTAATGGTGCTGATAAATCGCTGGCGTAAACTAAGAATAAGGTGGGGCCCAAAATGGAGCCCTGTGGGACACCTAGGTTATTATAAAACATAGATGATCTGTAAGTCATCTTTACATTATCAACTTCAGCACATATAGTTACAATAGTTTTCCGTTCCGACAAATACGAAGAAATCAGATCGTACGCAACTCCACGCACACCAAGACCACCTAATTTGTTCATTAATATATTGTGGTCCACATTGTCGAATGCTTTGGATAAATCGAAGAAGACACCGGAGACAACACCTTTCCCATCTAGAGCTTCATACACAGGCTGTAATGCGCGGTAAATGGCGTCAGTAGTGGACATTCCTTGAAGAAAACCGAACTGTGTCTCAGGTATTAAGTTACTCTGACTTAGATAATTCATTAGACGGACATGAATAATTTTCTCAAATATTTTTGAAAAAACTGATGGCAGAGATATCGGCCTATAATTCCCTACGTCATGAATATCTCCCTTTTTGTGCACTGGAACCATTCTATTTGTTTTCAAAATTTCAGGAAAGGAACCCTCCGACAAACAAAGATTAACAAGAAACACCAACGGTTCTATTATGGACGATGAAACGTGACTCAGAATGAAACCCGGAATCTCGTCAGTTCCAGCAGACGGTTTCCCGGACACACGGCTAATTATATTGGCGATCTCGTATCTATCTGTAGGCATAAGAAACAGATTTCCACCATACTGATAACATGCTGGGGCAGAATTTGATCCCGGTACCGCGTCAGACGAGAAATGTTTTTTAAACAAATCCACTACTTTTTGGGGATCAACTATCATATCCCCTACTTCATTACGCAGTGTCAGATTACCTTTATTACAACTTTTTATATTTCTATTAATAATGTTCCAAGTTGTTTTGGTTTTATTATTAGAATTAAGAATTAAATTACCATTGAAGTTCTTTTTTTTTTTGTTGGACTAAAATTTTATAGTTTTGTTTTTCAGTTCTGTAAGTATCATATACGCGGGGATCATGAAACCTCACATAAATCTCGTGCAAATCACGTATGTAGTCCGCGCAATTTTTTAGCTGCGCATCATACCAAATATTATCATTCACTGATCTTACTAAATACTTTTTACGCGGAAAGCATATATCAAAATAATGCATGAAGGTACGGTAGAATGAGTCAAATGCGGTATTGAGGCCTACATTGGGCAAATACACATCAGTCCAATCCTCACTCAGCAAGTAAGTTTGAAATTCATTTACACAGTGTTTTGAAAATCTACGCTGATATTCATACTGCAAGACCTTTTTGTCTTGCTTACAAAATTTAATATTCAATAACTGATAATGATGGTGTGAAATTAGAGAATCTCCGGTGGTACAATGATAATTATCTCCATGAAAATGATCAGCAAAAATATTATCAATCATTGTAGCTGAATTCTGAGTAAAGTGAGTACAACCAGTTACATACGGTGATAGGTTGTAGCTTGAAAATATGTTTAAAACGTTTTTAACGATAGTGTTATCTTTATTGAAATTTATATTAAAGTCTCCACAAACAATTATGCTAACTCCCGGTTCATATACCTCATCCAACATGGCATACAACCCTTCAGAAAAAATATCAATGTCACTACCTGGTGACCTATAAATACAAATTATTATATACTTCGTATTTGAAATAGAAACATATGCGCAAGTATATTCAAAGTTCCTTTCAGAGACCTCAACGGAACAGTCACGTGGTCGAGCATCCAACTCAGATAATGCAAATATGGCAACACCGCCTCCTCTAGAATTTCGACGACAAAAACTGTTCACAAGTTTATAACAATTTAACCGACAGCAGGCAGTTTCTTCCAAAGAAAGCCAATGCTCGGAAATGCAAACTATGCTGGGTTGACCGACATCATGTAGCAAACTATCTAATAGAGTTGTTTTATTACGTAGACTGCAGACATTAAGATGAAAGACATTTTTTGTAACATAGTTTTTTGCAGGTTCACGGTTAGACGCCATACTTGTCCCCATACATCTTTCGTCGAGTTTTAAAAATTTAAGCCTTTGCAGTTGTCATTTATTGATACATATATTAGATTTTCAATATTTATGCTATCTGTCACGAGATCACTAGATTGTACTAAAGAATGCAAAGTTTCTCCAATATACTCAAATAACCTTCTCTTACCTTTGAAATTTATGTGGAAACCATCACTCGTTTTACAAGTACCATCCAGAAATACATTAGCATCTATGAAAGAAACAGTAGCAAAATTATAAGATCGCAATAATTCATACATTTTATAATTAAAATCATAAATCAATTTATTAAGTATTGGACGACCATACCAGAAGGGTACGCCTAGAAAAATAATGTTTGTGTGCGACAACCTTTCTACAATATTTTGAGTAGCACCAACAGGGAAAGCAGATCCCCTCAGTATATCATTCGAACCTCCCTCAACAATTACAAAATCATTCAATCAATTTTCAATTCAAAATCATTTAACAAATATGCAACAGCAGAAAAGTAGCAATAATAAAAGCTTTTCTGGTAATAAAGGAGTGAAATAACAAACTAAATAGACGAAAACGAAAATGAAGAAAACCAAAATAAACAGAGAGACGCTACTGATTATTTGCGGAATAGCTTTCATACATAAAAAAGCACGGTCGATTCAAACACCTTTCAATTATTTGTATACACACATATATTTTCTTACGTAAATATTAGTAGCAGGTTCAAGTATTGTTATTGTTTGTTAAGAGGGTCCGTGGAAAACTATAGGTCTTTCACAGATACTCTGAAATTAAGATTTACAACATAGTAGGAGATTAAAAGCTGTTTTGATCATGTTAAAAAGTTAAACGTTAAATTGTTTTATCCTTACTTATAAGAAGTTAAAAAAGCTATCCAGTAAGTAATCTGCGAGGCATTGATGTGACAAGTATTTGGGAAGGCTTGAGAGGCACTGAAACTTGCTCAAATCTTGTTACATCAATGCCCCGTAGATTACAAGAGGTCATTTATCACAATGGATACTGGAGTTTCTATTAATTTATAGCATATTTTTTCAGAATCATTATTGATTTTGTAAACATATCATTTTATTTATTTTTATAACTTATTTCTTATGTGTGTTTTAAGACATTATATATAATATTCATATATTATAATATGCTAGCTATATTAACATTTCAATCTTAGAAAATTGATGCTGTTTCAATCTTATTTGGTATATCATCAAATACGCATTGATTTTCCCTCTTGTCTCCTGCTATTTGCATTACTGTGAAAATCGTATTATCTCGTTTTACAATAATAAATCCAAATGTTATATATTCATAAACAGTATCTCGAAATACACATATTTTTGTCTTTTAAATAATCGCTGTCACATACATACTTGTTTTTAATATTCTGCATTGCGATTATATTCAAATAATTGCAATCGGAATAATATCCATATCATATTTTTAAAGAAAAAGTAAGATCAAATTTAAGCATCTCTTTTAAGACTACATATTAATAGAAATCACTAAAGATACTAATTAACATTATTAATAGTAATTCTAAACGCTAAATAACTAGTTCACTTTTAAGTTGCTGTAAACGACGATGTGCACCCGTCGAGCGTGAGCTGCTAAATAAGAAAATATGTATTGGTCTCGACGGTGGAGTGAAGTAAGGGGGGTGTCCATCGATATCTTCGCTCTTACTCGCATCGGTTGGATACTTTTTACCGCTGCTGTACCTACATCTTTTCTACAATCAATAGATTGTGTTGCAGCTGAATCGTGCTGTGTAATTAAAAAAAAAACTGAGAGCAAACACAATAAAACTCTGCTGTATAAATTAAAATATAAAAAAATATATATAAATAATATTTCGTTTCAAACCTTATCAATAACATTATTATTTCGCGCTATTGTTTCGAAGTGCGCAATTTTTTTTCAACCAAAATATTTTCCACGGGTATGGTTTCAATATTGCACGGTTATTAAATTAACGATCACACAAAAGTCATAGATATGTGGATTTAATATCGAACTGGATACTTTGGGGTACGGCTTTGTCTTGAACGGTGTTTTGTCGAAACTATTGATTTATTTTTTGTACTCGCTCATCAATGCATGTTACTTTGCGGTTGCATTTGCGTGTGTGAAGGTGATAAGGAAAGCGGTAAGGCAGATATTACAAGAAAAAGGAGATAAATGAAGTGCACCACAAAGAAGAGCAAAAGATAGATAAGAGGTTGTGGTGGAAATTTGTGCATTTTGATAAATCTTAGCCTTCGAATTTAAAAGCTTTTGTATCTTTTGCTTCTGTGAATAAGTTAGTGCTTAATTTTTGCTTACCCTATATTGGTATGATGTTGTATTGTATTTTCCTCATATTCTGTATTGATGTTGAGAATATTTAAATAGATTTCTAATTTAATTGATTTATTTATTTGAATCTTTGATATATTTAAACTAACAAACCTGTTAAATTATAAAAAATAATCTATGTCATGTAATACATGTCAAAATTGGCATTGCATTTTTTTTTGAAAATCTAAAAATTACTGGATGGGAGGGATCTATGGAGATTTACTGGATATCAAAAAAAAAATGAAGAACAGAAATAAAAATGGAAAAATATATTAAAATAATGTATTTTCTTTAATAAATATTGACTGAAATATAGCCTAAAGTGTGGGCAAATAAAGTCAAGTACAAATAAATTGGCTTAATACAAAATATGTACTAAGAGAACAAGAAGAGATATTTTAAAGAGAAGAATAGAAAACATTTTTACAGGAAAGTTGGATGTAGGAAGAGGAGATATTAAGAGCACTAAAAGAAGTAGGATATTGATATAAAAATAGTGGAAGATAAGGTTGCACCTAAAGATTTTTTTTATATATTTTATAAATAGATTACAAACTTTTTAGTTAGTTAGATACAGATTGAATTAGGGCATTATTAAAAAACAAAATTTATAATAAATTGTTATTTTAAAATTATACTATAACATGTATTATATTATAACATGTTCTTTTGATTCGTTATATATAGATTTACTTTTATTTTACATTTGAAGGTGAATGAAAAACTAGAGTAGTTTTTCCGAACTCCAGAAAAAAAGTCTTGGCACCCAAACTAGTCCTGAGATTCGTGAAGAGTACTGGTGCTTGAAACCTGAACGATTCAATAACAATATACTCGTAATACAATACAATAGCAGGTAGTCTCCAAATTAGTTTAAATTAATCAACATTTAAACAAAGTAGCCCTGGAAAATATAGAATTCTAAGAAGAATTCGTTTTATGAATGTTCAGAACAAAATATAACTCCTGCACAATCCAATACTGTCATTGGTTCTACTCCCAAGGAAAAAAAAACGCAAAGACGAATCTGTAAAACAACCAGGCAAAGAAGTAGTATCAGTTTATAAAAAAAAAAATTTAAATTGGAATTGAAGGAAGAACTGTGCTTGAAAAAGAAAACTTCGACTTCCCTTCTCCTATGCTTTTTTTTTACCTAAGCACTTTAACCAAATGAGTGAGTTTGTTTAAAAAATAGAAAATAGTAAAAAGCACAATTTTCGTTTAAAGCAACTTTCTTTTCATAATCTGACACGGCTGTATTATGTAAAAAAAACTCATTAAAGTTCAAAAAAAATCATTAAAAAGAATTTTGGGGTTACCAGTAATAATAACTGCAAGAGAAGTGAAGAATTAGCCTTTCAAAACCATATCAATGGTGGAGGGAGGGGAGGAGGGAGTGGAGGGGGAGGGAGATTCTAGGTATAGCAGTTTTGTTAATTAATTTTTCAATTTTTTTGATTTAATACTCAATGACAGAGAATTATTAAATGTATTCAAAAATGCAATAAGTTAGTATAGTTGGTTGAAATGATCGCTACTTTTGGATGACCCTGTATAAAATATTAGATATATTTTTATAAAAAATATATCTAATCCAATGGAGAAAATCATTTATGACGAAATAAGACTCATTAGATTTACCTTCTGAGGAAGGTAGAAGTAAAATTCGAAAGCTTAAGGTTAAGATACATGAGTTTCATTTCCTTATAAAGGATTTTTTCTATTGGCTGCTAACCTCACTAATTTAGATCATCTATATCTACGTTTAGTTCATTTTTTTATATACATTCTGTTGTCATATTTTGCCAAATCAGGTGAATACGGTGGATGATCGATAACAATGATTGGCTCTTATGGTGACTTCCATACTGCACTCTGACGTTTTATCTCTAGCTGGTATTGATAACATTACCTTTCATCACCAGGTACAATGGCTGGAAGGATCCAATCTTTCTGGTCGTCTGTCAGAGTGTGTGGCACGAGGCGTGCACATACCTTCGGTTTGCCCAAATCGTCAAAATTTGATGGGCTATGTTTTTCGGGATCTGCTGCTCATTCTTTTTAAATTGTTTGGGTCCCGAAATTTTTGAGCTAAATGTATATCATTATTTCATTGTCAATTATTATTTTATTGTAACAAAATAAGAATCAAGTAAACTTATAATAACCCTAGGCAAAGACTGTAAAGGCCACACTCTTTCGAGATACCGCATTAATGGAGTCAATTTCACAACTTTGACACCGACGTACCGGTCAATGATCTGTTGTCAGTATCAGATATAAATAATAAAACATCACCATCACACCACACAGGAGACCTATAATAATCGACCTTTCCCTCATTTATTAATTCAATTATCAAACAAGTGTACTATTCGATCATCTTGAAACACGCAAAGAAGTTTGAAAAAACCAACAAATTTTGTCGATTTCTATAGGCCCATCTGACAGCTGAAAGGATCATTCCACAGGATTGTTCTATTAGATCCATATTGTGCAATATATGTATATGACCTACTCAAGGACTAAAACTCTCATTTTTGTTGGTAATATCCTTACTAATATTCACCCAGTCAAAACTCAATGAATCTGGAGTGATATTTAGATCTATTTCTGTTTCTGTTCCCATCGTCAAGAGGCAGGCTTAAAGGGATGCATTCGTCGTAAAAAAACCGTTTTTAAAACGAGTGCATAAACAGAAACGATTAACATGGGCAAGAAAGCATGCAAACTGATAACTAGCTGATATGGACCGACGAATCCAAATTTGGCGTTGTTTTGCTGGAACACGGTACATCTGCCTATAATACCAGGAAGATTTATTGCCAGTTGAGAGAAATCTTCGAAGACCAAAGATTTAGTTAGCTTAACTTTTATCTTTATGGGTGTATAAAATATGAGATTTAAAATACACTTACAGATAATAAACAACTGAGTCAGAACATCCTTTCAGTGGTGAAATTGAAATGAAATAAGAAGAGCTGCTAGAAAGGAAATCAAAATTAGATTTGCAAAGTGCATTCAACAGAATGGGGTCACATAGATATATAGGTTTCTTTATTGTTTTTTTTTAATATCGTTTTAGCCTTTTCTGTTTTATTTGCCATTAAAATAATTTTTATTTGTTTATTGTGTCAACAACAACATTAAATTTGTTTTGCTAGAGTAATTGTTTTCTCTGTTGGCATACTCAGGTTGACCGCAATTTTATGTGATATATTTAAAAGAAATGACCCAAGCAATGGCAATGTAAAATAAAATACGTTTTATCTATTACTTGTGTTTTTTTTTTTTTCATAGTACTTGCGTCACCTAGATTAGTTCCTACGTAGATATAACATTAACTGTAGCGAAGCAAAAAAAATTTTTACCTGTATTTTCACCGCATACTTCGAATAATCCAAACCTAAATAAATGTGTAATGCTATGCTATAATTACAGCACAGTCACGTTTTAGCAGTAACTACATTTATGTAACAGACATATGAAAAAACCACCGATCCATATTCCTCCACAGGAAAACAATACTATCTTATCATGTGATCCGCTAATGTAAATTTTTATGCAAATATTACCGCGAAGAAATTCGAAAACAAAACGCAAACATAACTGGCCTCACTTTAATATGTTGCAAAGTCGTTAATTTTATTTTAAATATTATTATCTGGCAGCTTTGATTTGTATAACGTTAAAACCATCTTGTTATTTTATTTAAATGGAAACGACAAGTCAATTATTGCTATAAATGTATAAGGTAGCAATCATCGCACTACTGTGTCAATGACAATGAGCTAGATTTGAATTAATTTTTATTTAATACATTATTTATACGTATACGTGTCTAATTATGCCCCGTTCTTACGAAACAGGTTGTATAACATACAAATTGTTTCATTTCGAATGGTAAGTAGCGATTTTATGATTACAAAAATAATGTTAAAGTTAACTGTGATTGACGTATATACTATGTATGCTGTACATACATACATATATCTGTCTAGAGAGTTGCGATAGAAAGACGTGGATAAAAAAGAAACAGATAGAATTTATGGGAGTGATTCACTTAAACACTTTTAAACCTCTGTATAAGATATGCTGTGAGGAATTTGAGATTTTTTTACTGTTTTATATTAAAAACTAATCAAATACACCAACCCGAAAATTTTAAACGTACCATGAATGATTTAAAGCTTGCTTCTAATTGAACTAGCTTTAAAACTGTTTGCAAACATTTTCTGGGACGACAACGAAGGTCTTCCTTCTCATTTCTAGGATTGGACTTTAGCCCTTCGACCCTTTTGTCCTCTAATTAATACGGGGCCATCCCCCATTGATTGTTACTGCCACCTTTCTTCTTGGATAGCATTGAATGTGGTTTGTTCTTCAAGAGGCTCTTCTTCGATAGGTATTTGGTCATTAAACTTATCTTTGGCATTCTTTTGGTTAATAGAAAACGTCCTCTCTTGACCATGACCTTACATCTTTCAGCACTTCACTAACCGTTCTTTTTTTTAAGGAATCTTACGTCTTCAGCAGCGTTAACATCGTTCCCAACTTTTTCAGCAATTTGCTGAAGTTTAGGTTGTTCTTCTGTAGCTGCTTGAAAGTCAGAAGTTATTTGAATTTCAGAAGCTAATTGAACTTCAGGAGTTAATTGGGCATTAGGAACTGACTCAACTTCAATATCTAATTGTGTTTCAGAAGGTAACTGGACTTCAGCTAATTGGGTTGCAGGAGTTAACTGGAGTTTAGATACTAGGTAATTGAACATCAAGACTTAACTGAACTTCAGGGACTAACTGGCTTTCAGGAGCTGTTTGTATTTTATGAGTAACGATATTCTGGAGTATACTGACGTGTTTTTCGCTTACGTTTGTTTCCGTATTAATCTGATTTTTTGGCGTCATATTCTTCTTCTTCTCTCTCCCACAAATAGCCTGCGGAGATATGTGATTCTCGATGAATTTCAAATAAGACAAAGTGACATCTGGTTCTACAGTTAGGTTTTCATTTAAGTCTGTTAGATCCTTGGTAAAGTCCACAAATACAGAATCCTGACGCAATTGTTTCGGAAAAGTCCTGTCGTGTCAAAATCGAATTTAATGCTGCTAGAACGTCTTTTTTTTAATGCATCTTCCTTCATGATCAAAAAGCCATTTTCGTGTAAACTTTTTTCCATTGTTGCTTCAAAGGAAAAAAGAATGCGACATCTAGTGGTTGTAATATGTGTGTAGTATTGGGCGGAAGACAAGCTAAAATAATGCCAATGGAACAGTAAAGGGTGCTAAGGTTAAGAGACAAATGTGAACGATGGCTTTGAACACAATAACTGGACGAGGAATTGCGTTAGAGTTCAGGAATTTTATAAAAACGTTGGCAACATATTCATAGAACTGTTGGCTTTACATCTTTAGGAGCTGCTTCTGGTAGACGTTTAAATTTGAAAATCGTTAGTGGAGGAGCAATCATTCTTTCTGGATTTATCACAATCAAGGTTGTCACATAATCTCTACATAAACATTTTTCCTTTGGGTCCAAGAACAAGAGCACATTTAGGTGCAACAAATACAGCTGTCTCATCATGTGTTTAAGATGGTTTAAAACTTTGCAATTAGGTCCTAATAGTTCTTTAATTTCACTAAACCAACGTCGTTGTTACAGCTCTATGTAACATCAGCTCTTGCTTTGTTTATAAATTCTAGATTGAAATGACTAGAAGAAAATACAGTCCAGAGTGAAATTATTACCCTACCAAAGGAGTTTAGGTCGTCTCGGTAGTGGTAGAAATCCGAACCACCCTCACCAGAAGAAGAGGTCTATCGGGGTGGAGGTCGAGTTCCCTAACCAAGAGGTTGTCCGACCGAGAGACTCTAGCGAATGCTTTCTCGGCCAGCGCAACAGCGAGCTGGAGAAGGAGGATGTATCTCAGGATCTTATTTTGTAGGATATTAAATCTTTTTCGGTGGATAATTGGAGAAGTCGACCAGATCAGGGAGTCGTAGGTAAGAATTGCTGCACAAAAACTGAGATACAGCCGACATCGATGTAATGAATTTAGCTGCTGTCTCTGCAAAGTGGTGCTTTAGGGCGAGTCCAATTGGAGTTCAATGCCTTGCCAAAATATTTGACGGTGGAACTCCAGAGTAGATGGACGTCGTCAACGAAAATGTGCTCAGAAGGAGCCGATCTTTTTTCTCTAAAATCAACACACTTCTCATGGTTAATGGCTAACCACCATTTAGTGGACCAAGAAAGAAACTCGTCTATCGCACTCGTTTATTGCAGTGTCGTTTGCATAAATAGCCAATTTGGTGCCCTCAGACTTGGGTACGACGAACATGAAAATTAGGAACAACTCCTGGGCGACAAGAGACAAGAGAGCCCAGAGTGCCTGACAGAATCGAAGGCACTCACAATAAAGTGAAATGGAAGAAGAAATAGAAAAACGAAAATTGTTGGTTAGTGATATTAACGATTCAATCTTCTTTATTTTTAGTTTAATGACAATCTTCTAAAAATAGCAACCTTGTTTACGATTTCAAATATGTACTCATACGCTGATATAAATTTTTATAAATTACTAAACTAATTAATAGATAGCATATTAAAAATTATTCCCTATAATTGCACCAATATACTAACACTAAATTAATTTATATATAAAAGGGTTAATGTCCAAACTATATTAAACATTTCTATTTATAAACAAGACATCTTATTGTCATGGCAATATTCACTTTCGATCTACAATTCGATTGAAGCACCACAAACTAACACCAATTAATATACTGTCTGCACGTGTTAAATTAATTGTATTCAAAAAGGTCGGAGATTTACCGTTCACGATTTATAAGAAAGGTATTGGAATCGAAAGAAATTTGCATATAGATACGATACAAAACGAGCGTTTTTTTTTCCTATTCATTGTTTTTTTGGCTATATAAGTTTATATTAATGTATCGAAAGAATCTGCATATATTTAAATAATAAAGGAATTTTTTCAGGCGAACACCTGGGTTATTTATAAATAATTTCCATGTCTAATTTGGCACCTGCGAGTTTTGCTGTTTTATGGTAAAATCTTTGACACCCGTTTTAGATTTTTTTACCGTTTCTCATGCTAAACCAAGACTGTAGTATACACTGGTTATGTAAATTGTGGCTGTCGAGAAATGGTATAATCGATATTTCATACCTTATTATATTGTTTAATATCGGATAAAATTATTGAATAAACGAATTAAAATTGAGTCGCATAGAAACTAAATTTTAAGAAAAAAAATGCTTATCTTTATAAATTACTAACCTTTACTATTAAATATAATATAGACTAATAAATACGGTTTAGTTATCTATAGAAACATGTTAAATATTGTTATATACACACTATTAAAAATTAAAGGTGTAGATCAAGTTTATAATAATGCATATTACCTACAAACATTATCTTATCGTTCTAGCATTTTTTTAATTTCTCATTTCGCAATGAAATATTCGAATATACAGTCCCCCACATAAGTATTGGTACAGAAGCACCATTTAGAGCAAAATGTGTATGTATTTTTTAAATAAAACTACATGTCATTCTCTATGTTCTGCATCTTTAATAAATAAATTAAATTTTATTTATTAAATGTCAGGTGGATCTCCTAGTTTTGATTATTATTTATTTTCGTCGATAGAATAGTATAACTGCAGTCTAACTGAAATTTTTGTCATGATGGGACGGAAAGGTAAAGAGACAAGTGCTGAAGAGAGAAAAATAATTTTATGTTTATACGAAGAGAACAAGGCATATACAGAAATTGCTAAAGTATTAAGCAGAAGTAGATATGTATACAATTAGAAATATAATAAAACGCTTTCAAGGCGAAAATAGTTTAAGGAATCGACATAGAACAGGTCGCCCTCGAAAACTAACAGAACGCGAGGAAAGAAAAATCGCAAGAACACTTAAAAAGAAACCTAAAATTACTGCATCCGAGATTTCAGCAATGTTAAGGGAAGATGATAACATAAATGTTCACAGCAAAACAGTTTAAAATGTGCCAGTTTTAGTTCAAAAATTGCGCTTAAGAAACCTCTGATTTCTAACAAAGACACCTCACACTTTACCCACTCCTCCACAGTCGCCAGATATGAACCTGAGCGAGCACCTATAGGGGAAACTAGAAAACTAGAATTCGGAAACATCATATTTCCAGTAAGCCAGAGCTTAAACGGATCCTTTCAGAAGAGTGGGCCAAAATAGATTCCGATGTTACAAAAAATTGATTCATTCGATGCCAAATAGATTAAGAGAAGTTTTACGACAAAAAGGTGGCTCACCCAAATATTAATTTTAGCATATTTTGATTTTCTTGTATATTATTTGGGCATGTGCCAATACTTTTGTTGATATTTATATTGTACAGAAAATGTATTTATTTTCTTTAAAACAGTTTCTAACTTCAAACTTGAATCCAAGTAGAATGCATGTGACAAAATATAGTTTAGAATGGGATAGAAGAAATGACAATGACAGAAATTAACAACAAGCTCACTAATGTTCAAGGTAAAGAATATAGTGGCAATAATAGCCGGGTTTTAAGTCTCCGGAAAGAGAGCGAAATTTTTTTCGGAACCCATTGGGGCATTATTATTAAAGATCCTAAGTAGTATGTAGTAGAGTATGTGTGTAGTGAAATATGTAGTTTGTAGGCAGTCATCGTACGGTATTGTTGCATGATCATGCATTGCAAGTACGCGTACCTATAAGTAGGTTGCAACGCATTTCGTAAAAATGCTTCAGCGTGGTTGTTTCTCTAAATAACGCCCATTTTTATTTCGATAAAGCCGGTGTACATAGTTACGCCCCTGCTACCGGACCGCACTTGCGGTCTTTTATTATTATAAACTCGACTCTTAAAATAGCCCCACAAAAAAAAATAATTTGCACTTCTTCGTGATCAGTTGATGTCGCTTCTTCTTGATATCAATTTATCCGGAAACAATTTTTTTGCAGCTTTTTATGTGGTATTTGATGCATCATTAGTAGCTCCATCCTACTGGAGTCACAACTGGTCATTAAAATTAACAAAATCGTGGAGGGTGGGGCACAAATTTATAAAAATTCGTTTCGTTATTTTCAAGAATAGACTGCAGGGTGCCTGAAATGTTGATGCCATAACCATGCACGTTAGCACATCAAGACATCTAGCGGGACTGACAATCTACGAATTGTCCGAGCTAGATCGGCATCTGCTGCTACCGACATGTGTTGTGTAATGCCCAGAGGTTCTACTTCCAAGCTTGCTTAGTAGAGGTGCATGGAGTTAGAATTAGTCCATTGGTTATTGTATCTAACACATATACCCAATATACAAAGTGTCTCAGAGAATTTTGCACTTTTTACATACGAGGGAGGAAATAAAAAAACCAAATTATTTTTCTTTTTCAATATATTCACCTGCAAGACGGATACATTTTTCACATCTTTCAATTAATTTATTTATACCCTCATAAAAAAATGATTTCTCTTTATCTGCAAAATACGTCGAAACTGCCTCCTTGACTTCATCATCGGCAGTAAATTTTTTACCCCGCAGCTCTTTTTTCATTTTCGGAAACAGGTAATAATCATTCGGGGCCAGGTCTGGGCTGTAGGGTGGGTGATTCACAATTTCGAAGCCCACCTTATGCAGGGCAGTTAACACAACGCGGCTCTTGTGGACGGGTGCGTTGTCGTGCAAAAGCAGTACACCTTTCGTGAATTTTCCCCGTCTTTTCTCTTTAATGGCTTCTTTTAGTCGCTCTAATATTGAAGCGTAATATTCTCCGGTTATAGAAACACCTTTATCTTTATAATCAATCAACAATATTCCTTCCGAGTCCCAAAATACCGTTGCCATGAGTTTCCCAGCTGATTGTGACACTTTAAATTTCTTGGGAGGTGCTGTGCCCTTTTTATGCCACTGCATGGAGTCTTGTTTGGACTCAGGTTCATAATGATGAACCCAAGTTTCGTCTCCAGTAACAATTCGACTCAATACACCATCCTTGTCTTCATTACAGAGGTCCAAAAATGCACGTGACTCTACGCGCTGTTGTTTTTGCGGCGGCGTGAGCATTCTCGGCATCCATCTTGCGCTGACCTTAAACATGCCGAGATGATCGTGTAGGATTTTAAAAATTGTTGTATCGGATACTCCAATCATTTCTGCGAGTTGTTTCTTCTTTAGTCGAGCATCTTCGAGTACAATTTTTTCAACTTTTTGGATAAGTGCTGGCGTGGTCACCTCAATGCTCCTGCCCGGCCTCGGGTCGTCTTCAAGGGATTCCCTCCCTTATTTAAATAAACTATGCCAGTTGTACACCATGGTTTTTCCTGGACAAGAGTCGCCGTAAACCAATGACATCTCATTCATTATGGTCGCGACTGATTTTCCTTGCCTGGTAAGGAACTTTATAACGGCACGATATTCGATTTTTTCCATATTTCACTTTTCACTCCTGATTATGTTACTTGGTTGACGATAGCTCAAAGACTAATAACAATGAAACGTATTTATACTAATTATGTGTCGCTGCACAGGCCACGCCCCCAATGCGCCTAATCACCCCCCTACAACCCGCTCATTCCGCGAATATAAAAACACTCCCTCGTATGTACATCAAGATGTACCTACGATTAAGATAGCTCTGCAACCATTTAAAACATACTAATTATGTCTGTGGATTTACTGTAAATTTAGTTTAATCTTTTTTGTGATGTGAAGTCATTACGGTCGTGGGTGAGGATGGTACAAAAGGTGATTTATTCACATTATAAAGACTCCTTCTTGACTTTTCTTAGATGTAGGCGACAAAAATAAACATATCAAGTAAAACAGTGCTTTAGAGGGGAAAAATATTAAAAAGTTTGTAAAGTATGATATTTTCTACAAAAAATAAATCCAGAACAATATTATTCTAACTGTTATAATCCTCTAGTTCTACTAATTACATAGAAATGTATTACTGCTGGCGCTGTTTTGGCTTTAGCTCTAGTCACCTTTGACTTCATTAGTCACAATAGATTGTTACATACCATGGAAAATATTGTGTCAATTCCATCAAGTGCAATAATAAAAATTATTGCTGACTCAACTGAATAAAATAAATATATGTAGCTTTATGTAACATCTCAGATTTTTTCTAGTTCATAATCTATTGTTATCTTAGATCTAAATTTGCCCTGCTTTTTTAGAAACTTATTAAGTATTTTATTTTAAGCACTAAATCATTCATTATTGTAAATGATTATTATATAGTGTAGGCCTAAATTTTTATATTATGCCCTGGCAGATGTTCAAACTTGAAACCTAGAAAGGAATTATCCTCCACGAAATTTATTCCGGGAGTCCAGTGAAGTTTGCACTTCTTATTAAAAAAAATTATTATAAAAATCTGCACTCAGCAAAAATACAAGATTTGGGACTCCGTTGTAACGAATATGATCGATTCGATTGAATTTGATTAGAAAAATGAGAACTAATACAATTGAAAGCAACTACATTTGAAGACTAACTTTGCAGACTTAACTTTCTACCTGCAAGGAAAATATTTTTAATTCTATGTTATTCATGACGAAGAATTGACTAAACAAGAAACTAAATTTGTTGTTAACACCAATCGCTTCTTTAATTTAATAAAAATTATCTCTATTTAAGATATATTCAAAAATATTTATCTTTTAATTAAAACCTATAATCTTCAAAACATTCGTCAAAATATTATTTCTGATTCCTATAGATGTAATACAATTAAATAATTCATATCAATAATCGCAATAATAATTCAAATAATTTAGCACCATATACAAATATCTGTATGTACTAATATTAAAAATAAATATTATTAAGGTCACCTTACACTGCTACAGTTCGATACCATAATTTTTAAATAAACATCGATACCTACATTATTTTTAATCAAAAATTATTTATAACATCTCAGCCAACTAGATTTTTTTTTTAATAATAAATTTATCCGAACCATCTTAAATAGTTTCTATATGCAAATAACAACGTCATCACTTTTTTGATTATCCAGGTGCCTAATGAATCATTTCAGAGACTTCACACATATGACGACAATCATGTTTTTAGAGAGAGATTATACAATTTATCACAGACACTGTCGTCGTTGTATGACGTTATTCTTGGATAACTCGATATGCTAATAGACTTCGTTTTGTAAACTTAACGAAATTTTCTACATAATTTATGCCCGTGCAAACTTCGGACCTTCATAGTTAGCTAAGAATAAACTAAGCAGATTTGTTCGCGGACTCTAAACGAATTCATTCAGATTAATCGGTTATATAGATGTTAAAGAAACTGTATGAGAATGTTGCGTGATTATAGTCGAAACATTTCGGAATGGGAAAGTTACGTAGGTCTTTAACGTCTTGCCTCAATAATTTTTAGCGTAAGTTTATGTAATTTATAAAATGGTAATGCGTTTGTTAATGAAATCTCTATTTTTAAAATTCTGGTATACTGCGTTTGAGCCATTATTTTAGAAATTATTGCAAATAGCTTTCATGGCACTCAACATGTTTTTCCATTTATTTCCAGAATTGATTTCTCAAATGAAAATACACCTCGTGCACAAATCATTCTTTTAAAATAATTCTGCGTCAACTGGTTATCTTGAGAAAATGGCTTATACTATTTAAGGGTCTATCATCATTATTAATATCAGTTGATAAATAATATGCACAATAATTTGCAAATTAAACAATAACTCGTATGTACTATTATCTTACTTTTTTTATTATTTAATCTAGTATTGTACCAATAATAATCTATACATTTCCAGACGATCAATTTTTCCAGGAAGTAATCAAGCAATTTTATAGAACACATTATTACTTTAATGATTAAAAATAAATAAATGATTCATTCTATTTTAAGTAACAAAAATCTATAAATATCTTTTTATTGCAGGGTTGCAGTTTCGGGTGATTACTCATACTTTGTCTATAAATTCAAAAATGTAAATTTGAAGCGATCTAACGATTAGGTGACAGGTTCCAGTCATTTGAAGTAGGAACAAAGTTCAAAAGGAATAAAATTCAATTTGGTTATTTTTTTTTTAATGCGTGGTGGGTGCTTAGTTGCAGTGAATCCGTAAGCTGTATTACTATTCTGGCTATCACTGCAACTGTTGCGGTGTAGTTTAGTCATATCGCCTTCTATGATGCCGCGCTGTTAATCACTTTGCTCCCAACAGCGAATGGCAAGTCGATCCGGGATTAAACTCTCTGAAAAAATGTCACCGTCCCTCCAGAGAATTGAACCCCGGCACCTATCGTCCCCTCACAACAATAGTCAGCCGCATAACCACTGCGGCCATCGACCCGCATCGACCTCCCATAAAAATTATATTAGCTATGAGGAATCCTGTTTTTTAGCTAATTAATTTTTGAATAATCTACAAAATAATTTAAAAGCAATCAATCCTAACCCTTTTCTAAGCACTGATTCAGGTCTGTTTTTATTTTAATTGCGATGGGTGCAGCTGCAGTAGCTCTGAATTTATTGTTTGTCAGACTACTACTATAACTCTTGCTCCAATCACGTGTTTAATAACATACATAAAAAATGTATAAGTAAAGCTTTCTCTATTGTTAACATGGTAAGAGCACAATAATAATATAATAATCCAGATTTTGGATCCAAATCATTTAATTTAGGAAAAAAATCACAACTAAATGTGCACGTTTTTATGCAGCTAAAAAATATGAAGTCTACACAAGAGGTTATAAACGAAATGGATAAATAACTAAGGAAAGATGTTTGAGGGAAGCCAAAAAGTAAAAATATCTAGTACAAAGGCTAGATTCCTTGCAGATAAAAGGAGTCCTTACCCTATCTAGTGACCAATATTTATAGGATTTTCCTGAGAAAGACTTGCTCTTTTGACCAAAGACTACATCCATTTCATGACGATGTCTTTGATAATTTTTTTGGCTACTCTTACCTTTGAGAAGACAAATAGTAGATGAGCCAAAAACAAAGTTTAGAGTACCTAGTCAAAAAGGCAAAAGGAATCTAAGAATCTCCTAGCTATAATCCAGAAAACATCATTTTGTTTAGAAAGCCTTCCTCTTCCAAAGAAGCCATCTTCCCCCCCATCAGCAATTTTTTGGTTTTGTTATTGGATACTCTTACATTTGAGAAGACGAATAGTGGATGGGGTTCTTTTACTTATTTTTTTTTGCCGCTAATAGACCTGGTGTTTCCTAAAGTAGAATATTTCCATCACTTTTCATTTAATAAATCTATATTCGAGTTGTATTAAAGGATTTAGGAGGAGGTGGTGCACCATCTTGTTGCAACCATATTCTTTCAGCAGGATCTTCTACATTTGGAAATAATATGGCTAGAGCTGGGACTAGCTCAAATTGAAGACAATTCAGATACCAGCGTTCAGAGTTTTATTCCAAAAATATGGTCCTAATATTCTATCCCCTACTAAGCCTGCCTACACATTAAGCTAACTATTACTGATTTGAGTCATTTAGTTGACAAATTAAATAAAAGCAAAAACAATCATGACCAACTTATGTGAATGCATCCACCCTAATTAAAAGTACTTTATCCATTGCTTAGGGTACTACCAAGCAACAGACGGTGCCTAATTTGAATTTTTATTGTGATTACTGTTACTTTCAGTGCAATAGTTAGAAATTTAGAAATATAAAAAAATGTTTTAATTCAAGAAAATTTCTTTTTATAATTTTTAAACGTTAAAACACAGACCCCGCGTATAGGGTACCAGGATATTCGGAAAAGAAAATACTATCGAGCTTTGCTCAAAAAAATTGGGATTGCTATTTAAAAAAAGTATTCGATAACGTATCCACTGAAAACAAACACAACTGATTGTTTTTTTTTCCATGTTCAATATTCCTTACTTTTGTTACACACTGTAGAATAATTTACTTAAATACATATTAAACATTGTGTTAAGAGATTTTTTATTTGCTTAATAAGTTGACCACATCTCAAACTCACACGCCCAGAAAGCATTTTGGATCAAGTTGGACGAGATAGAAACATACAATTCATAGCAAACAAGAAAAGGAATACCCTCTTTTAATTTTCATCTTGTTTTATTAACTTTAATTTTTGCATATAGAGATAGTAATGCAGGGCATAAAAAAGAAACAACTACAAAACTTCGAAAGAATTTATTGGCTTGAAGAATTGAATGCGAACAAAATGTTTTAGAGGCTATACTTTGGGTAACAATAAATTCGGATACCCACAAGAGAACAATTGCAACATGAATACACATTTATGAAGAGTAAAAAGCAAAGACGTCAACTATGAAACAATATTTTGCACAGAAGGAACATTTTTGAACTCTTGGCAACAGGACACAATCTGGGCACATGGGCAAAGCAAGCAAAATAAAACTACAGCTATAAATTATTAAATCTGCTACTAAGCAAGAGAAATCGGTAGCTTATTGACTTTAAGTGAAGAGTTGAAGTAATTAAGATAAGTAGAGGACAGAAAAAAACCAAAACCGAAGTGTAAACAGGAAACAACCATAATAAAAATTAAAATGAATTCGAGATTCAACATTGAAAAAATAGAGACCACTTCATAACTATCCTTGTAGATCATGAAATTTGAAGGCAATAAGAGGCATTTTCTAGATATACATTTGTTGTTCGGTTTCATTTATCTCTACCAGTCAGGGGTAAAAAGATTGAAATGGTATTTCCAAAAAATAGATTCTGTGGTAATACCACTTACACAAAAACAGAGATATTTTGAGAGACTGCCTCAAGCCTTTAGGCCTTTAAAAAGGTGCCATAACCTCCAGTATTTTAAAAAAATTGGCTAAAGATTGTACTGCAAACATGTCTTATGAAAATTTATTTCACGACCAAAATAATGATGATGATAAGATGGTATTGAATCTAATTTTGAACCTTGTTAAAACAATTATACAACAACAAATAAACAACGATATTTTAGCTAATCGAACACTACGTGGTCTATTGATAAACAATTAAAACAATTTCAAACGAAGCAATCTGATAAATGTTACATATCTGCTATTTAGCAACGACTTTGATCCACTTTTTAATCTTAAATTATTTCCCAACACGAAATTTTCGTCAACCATTATTATACGATAATAATAAGTGCTTCGTTAGATAAATAAATAAACAATTATTTTAAACCTACCTTCGTATTCGTACTTTTTGGAGCACTTGCTATCGGTACACATGATTCTCTTCAAATTAATGAACAAATTCGTGAGGTAATCCACACTATTACACGAGTTTCTTGTTAGCACTTTAACACAATTATTACTACACGTAATGAATTGGTAACAACAGAACCAACAAATTTACACATTTTAAACACTCTTTTTGAAAAGTACACTCTTTTCAATTCAACGTCGAACTCCTCGTTATAAAAAAAGCGTAAAATAAAAATTCTCTGTATTCGTTTGGGAATAAACTTGTCACTCGTTGGTATTCCTGAAAATTTCCCGAAGGAAAATTGCAGGATCCCCGGGTATAAAACGCGAAGGAACACGAAAAAAACAAAACAAAAATTAGAATAAATTGGATAACGTGTTATCAAGTCATCGTTGCTATCCTATTCGAATGTTATTGTTATCTATTGTCGTTATCCGCTTGGTTAATTTCGTATTGCACGAAACTATTGCACGTTGTAGTGTCATCGATGGTGGATGACTGACTTTTGGCAAAATTGAACTTTCCGTCCCCCTAATAAAACTGGATCAGGTCCGCACATACGAACAGGACCGTTGCGTTGTGTACGTATCAAAGTATATAGTACAATATTATATATATGTGTGTGTATATTGATGGAGCAGGTTGGATGTGATTTTACGTATATATGTTTAAGTGTGAGTGTGTTACAAATGTGAGCACCTCTCTTGATACCTGTTTCAGGTGGCTTAGCGCAGTCGCAGGTCTCATCAAAAACACGAGGTCAGACCATTTACATACCTATCAGAGTTGTGCTCTGTTTATATCTTTTCGTACAATGTACAAATACAACATTATACACACAAATAACTATGCACTTCGGGAAGACTTTTTCTACGATTCAAAGCTAAACGTGATTCATCGTCATTCAACTACAAAACGTTGTACGGCAACAACGTTCTAATCGGCAGGATTTTACACCTTTCGTAGTTTGGCTAACGTAACGATACATTGCAAAACTGAAATTCGTCGACTCTTATTTGCAAATGTAGTAGTTTGAGTTGTACTTCAATGTTGACATTTTTTCAACGCGGCTTTGTCATTCTAACTGGCTTATCTACAAAAATATTTCTCTGGAAATTATCAGAATAGTTCTAATGTTTTTAACAAAAGCTTTATTACTGTTATTATATTTATTTTTTCCTAACTTAAACTTCAAAATCTTCTGAGTATATTTAAACCTGAATCAGGGATTAATTAATGTATGGTACAAGAATATTTATTATAAGTGGCAGTTTTTTTAGCGTTAAACTATTTCCAGAAACCTGTTAGATATCAAAAACGAATCCTCATAATATAAAAAAAAATATCTGTCGGTCTGTGTATTATGGTCAAACTAAACAATATTTTAAGAAACAATTTTATAATCGCCCACATGATATCACCGTTGAAACTGCATGAATATTAGGATTTTAAAAAGGAAAAATAAATTATGAAATTCTAGAATGTAAGCCTCATTTATAATAATTTAAATCATGCCTAAATTCTTTTTAATTTAAGCTTTTGATTAGGTTTTTTTGGTATGCGTTTTCCTAGTCCTTGAACAGAATTGTTGAGGAGTGCCTAGCACTTGGATTTTTTTTTAATTGAGGTTATCTAGCTACTAAAGTGTTTCATGATGTTAGAGGCAACCGCTACTTCAAGTCTTTAATTGGATTAGTGCCTGGTAGCTGCAAAATGTAAAAAGACATCTTAAGAGTTAAAGCTTCGAAGCTTGTAAAATCTGCTACAATTTTTCCACAAACAACACGATTTCAAACCATTGTCCTGATCTGCAAGATTGAATAATCGTTGTGGGAAATGACTGCTGTTGTGTAATCTCTTCTTGTGCACCAAAGCTGGTCAGTGAGTGTTGCTGCCGCAGCTTTCTAACTTATATTTTTTGTAAAGATTTTGTAAAGATAAATGGTGTCTCGAACGAAATACCAAACTCTTAAGACGATACCATAGTTATCCTTGATTCATCGAGTTTTCCTGTAGCTTGTTCTCGCACTAATAACGATAATTTTATTTATCTACAAAGCCTTTCATCCAAAAAATGTGTCTCGTCTGTGAAATTGCTCAAAGATCACGATGAGAACACATTCGATGCAATTTATGCTCGTTTAGTCTTGAGCCAATACGAATTTGTAAGTATGTTGGCTGAAATTTTTCTGAGAAACCTCAATTGTTGCGGTCATCTCATCGTTAAATTTCGAGCTTTGATAATATTGGACATTTCGCCCTTTTCATTGTCTTCTTGGTGTCTCACTGGTGCGGTAAAATAAACTAAAGTCTTTTTAGTTTCATACAGGCTAATCGAATTAACTTAAATCAAAAGAAAAACAAGAAAGCAATCGTTGCAAAAGATTGGTATGCCGCATTTTTAAAACGTCATCCACGCATAACAAAACGAAAAGCACAATCATGAACCGAGCTAAGTCACAAAAATTAAACCGCTGCATAGTAAAAAATTATTTCACAAAATTAAATGAATTGCTTAAAAAATATGATCCCACCAGATAAAGTACCTATTCAATATGGATGAAAAAGGTTGCCGTTTGACTTTACACCATCAACAATTAGTATTAGCACTAAAAGGAGCAAAACGAGTTAATCTGGTATCGCAAAAACACGCAGAGAATATCACTATTGTAGTATGTGCTAATGCTCTAGTCTAGGTAACGCAATATCACAAATGATACCATTTAAAGGCGTCCGACAAAAACCTACATCATCTGACCATCTACCCGTTGGCTCAACAATTTCCTAGAGGTCTAAAAAAAGCATGGCAATTGAATTATTATGCAAATGGCTTGACCATTTTGCGAGATATAAATCTGCTGGATAAGTGTTGCTTATATTTGATGGTGCTGCATGCCATCTTGATATTACAATTGCAGACAAAGCTGAAGATAATGATATTGTATTGCAGCCTCTCGACAAAGCTATGTTTAGATCATTTGAACACTACTGGGAGGATGAGTTGATACAATACTGAGACCAACATCCAGATCGTCGTTTAACTAATGATAGTTTTCATACCTGTTTGGGAAAAATGTATGACGGTGGCAAACATAACAAGTGGATTTAGAAGCACCGGTATCTATCCCTATAATCCTAGCGCTATACCAGATGAAGCCTTTGCTCCATCAACGATATCAAGAAGGATTTTAGAACTTAGACGTATTATCATTATCAGAAATGCGTTTGAGAATTATTGGATCCAATAATAAATTCACGGAAGTTATTGAACCCATTCCTGGGCCATCGGGTATTACATATCAATGACCAAAAAGAGATAGATAGATTCGCGAGGAAGAAGAAACTATCTTACCAGAAAAATCATCCGAGTTTCAAACCAAGACATCTAAGGAAATTTTAAAATCCCCAAATTATTCCCAGAAGAAAACGTTAACTAGAAGAAAAAAGGCCCTTAATTATAAGTCAAAGCATGTAACGAGAAATTTATTTAACAAAGAGAATAATCGAGGCGAGCCAGCATTCTCATCCAAAGCTAGAAAACGGCCCTGTCTGGCTTGTACCTCAACGATACATAAAAAGTTCCATTACAACGGTTTTATATCCAGCTCCTTTAATATTACTTCTGGAATGCCACAAGGTTTAAATTTGGGTCTTTGGTTATTCAATGTGTACATCAATGATCTTTTCGCGCTCTTAGATTCTAATGTGTTAGTTTACGCAGATGACCATCTTCAGAACAATATTAGCATGACATGAGCGATTAATACACAAAAAATACACACTTAAATTTGAAAAATTGCACTGTGGTGGCTTACTCGAAGATCAAAAGCTCATACGTACTTCAGTAGCTTTCTCTGACCACATCACTTTCATTATAAATTCGGCCTATAGATCCTACGGCTTCTTAATAAAATCTTGCAAGACGCTTACCAACCTAGCAACTTGATAAGTTTTGTAGTTTGGTAGCCTCGCTATAAGGTGCTGTGGGGTAACTGGGACGCGATTTTACACCATGATTAACGATTTTCAACTATATGAGTGCGCTAAGAATAGTAGTTAGTGACATAAAATTATTATATCTACATGGAATTGTTTATTACTACGTATTCTAGTACGCGATAGTAGGTAAACTGTGTGCCTACGGACGCAGTGACTCGACGTGGACACGCTGTATAAGCTGTAGTTTTGACAGTTAAAACCTGTCAAACTGTCATAATTATGACAATTTGCTGGTTTTACACAGATTGTAGCTGTCAAAACTACAGCTTATACAGCGTGTCCACGTCGAGTCACTGCGTCCGTAGGGACAGGGTTTTACCTACTATCGCGTACAGTTTACGTACTCGCGATATAAGTTTTATGCAATATTTTATTATTTTCATATTGTTAATAAATATTATGAATATGTATGACAGGAGGGCCCAGTTGCCCCCCGATTTGGGGCAAATGGACCCACCAAGACAAAGTTTCTTAGAAACACTGCAACACCAGAATGTGGAATCTGGATATGTTGCTGTACCTTCTATTTATGAGTACAAAATTATGGTTTCACTGCAACGATGGTTTAAATTTTTCATATAGGCGTTGCAAGTGAAGCATCGTCAAGTCGTCTACAGTAAAGGGTTAAAAAGTTTCAATAAACTTCATTGTTTGTCCATGTCTCTTAAAAAAACGTACTTCGTGTCCTCCATATATTGTCTCCATAACTTTTGCAAAAAATAATCTGAATGCACCTGAGCTTCCTGGTTGCTTCCAGGCTTAAGTGGAGTTTCTCCGTCTTCTTCTCCTCATAAGCTTGCCTGATGACTAATATCATTCTCTTGAAATGAATAATTATCACAACCACTTTCATCGCTTGGAGAATCATACATGACATTTGAATTTAACAATTTCTCCACATCATTTGCTTTTAAATTATTAGTTTCTTTCTATTTGCTGCTTTTTCCTCTCTCTCTCTCTCTTTGCGTTTTATTTTCTTTTCCATGGCATTCTCTTGTTTCCCTATCTTTCATTTTAAGATATTCGTTAATTGTTATAATTTCACAGTTTGGAATAATTTTAGGACCACCAGTAAACCCAATTACCCCAAGATCATGGCCCAGTTCCCCTCTTGCTTTAATTTTTTTATGGTAACTGGGCCACCCCCCAATAACAACATTCAGAAAGGCAAAAGAACATTTCAAACCATATTCACTGGTAAATCTATTACTAAATTTTGTTCTAACGTAGTCAATATCATAAGGGTACTTACAGTCTGTTGTTAAAACGCATTAAAAACGGACTTAATAGCACGTTTTTGCAGCAAATTACACTGGAAAGAGTGCAACCCTGATCGGGATATAGTTTATAAAAGCTTACTTAACAGACATAATTTCTATTCTCTTGAAGCACGTAGAATTGAGGCTAGCGCCATGTTTTAGTTACGTAAATAATATTACAGATGCCCCTTTCATTTTTGTATCACTTACTAGATCTTTAGATACTTCTGACAACATCAGAACCAGAACAAACGTTTTTTTGGAATCTTGTGTTGCTCATTTTTGTTTTGAACTGCGTATACATATACATATATGTGGGTTCTGTTGCTTTAAACATTGGAATGTTAAACACACTCTTAAGAGTTACCACATATGTAAGAAAGTTTTTATATAATGCCAGGTATTTAAATTCGACTTACGAATTGCCAAGTGACTAGAATTTATTTCCATTAAGATCAAAGTTCAGTCCAAACTGATATTGACTGTTTAATTTCAATTCGAAAATGGATTTACAAGCACAAACCAAGTCAATTCAAGAGTTCAAACTGATTGAGCTATAATTCAGATACCATGAAGCTGTGATCTCCTTTCTAATCATACTAAGTTTAAAGATATCGACTAAATCAAATTATGGAGCAGATATCCTTGCCAAATTTAAAGAATTTTCGAAAAAGGATAATCATCTTTATAGTATAAAATAAGATATCATCAGTTTGGAAATGCTTTAATAGACTAAACAATCTAGACAAAAAAAAAACAGAGTTGCATTATGCTGGGTACCAGAATATACTGGAATCAGAGTCAACGAAGAAACTAACCTATTAGAAAGGAAGGTCGCTACCACTTTGTTTGTGTATAAGGATGAGCAACTAAAAAAAGAACTCAAAGATAGAGAGGGGAAGACTCAGAGTATTCCTCTGAGAGAATCTCCCTGGTTTGAGATACTTCAAGATATTCTTTGGAAACTACAACAAGCATAGAGCAAAAACCTTGCTAGAAATAAGCAGAAACAGGACATCGTCACCTTGAGGAACACATGACAAGGATAGGTCCAAAACAGAATTACCATCACAGTTATTGCAATTTATCACCACCATGCAACCAATCACTTTCTTTCTTCTTGAAATTTAAATTTAACAATTAATTCTTTAATATTCATGTATGTATATAGTACAAAACTCAATTATTTTTATAAATTTTGAAGTAATTAGTTTAGCAATAGCATTGAGTAATATCTCATGTTCGTAAAGTACATGACATTACTTGAATTTAAAGTTTCATAGTTACTTAATTGTATTGTTACATCTATATGTTGTCACACATTAATTGAATACTTCATACTTATACGTTTAATACTTAAATACCATAAACTGTACTAATTTTTTATAGTCTATATACATATATATATACAGATCAAACAGCCGCCCTATAGTCGGGGCATTGTATATCGGAACTATTCGGGAAGAGAGAAGTAGGGATGTATTACTAGATAGTTAGATGCACGCTTCACTTGAGACCGTACGGTTGTATTCTGTTCAATACATATGCACAATACAATAATTATTTGCTTATTCTCAAAATTCTCAAACTTTATAAACTAATCAGAAGCTTCTGGTAAAAACATAGATGATGAACTCTTCTTGAAAATGTGATTCACAAATAAGAGCAGCAATTACACACGCAAAGAAGACAATAAAGCATTTCCCCTGTAAAAAAAAAATAAACATCTTTCCGTAAGCTATCCCTTGAAAATGTGCAAATAAGTAAGCTTTTCTAATATAGCAATCTTGAATTTAGAATTCATTTAATAAAAACTGTTCTAGTAAAAAATGTAAAAATAACGCAAAAATTATTCTAAAACCTAAATAATGTATTTCCTTAGAAAAGTAAACCACAAACGATGTTTTATTGGTGAAGTCTAAATAAACGATAAGGCAAACAAATCGTCAATTTATGGTATTACATGTTCAAAACGATCTCCTGCTGCGAAGACACAATACCCCATTCTATCGTAGAAGCTTCTCAGAACATTTGAAATTGTTTCAGGTTGAATATTTGCCATATGATGGACAATTTGTGCTCGTAATTGTTCTATTGTGTTACGCCTGTTATTTCGAAATTGATAAAGACTTAAGGTACCCCCATAGAAAAAAATCATTAGGGGCAAGGTCAGGTGATCTGGGAGGCCAGTGAATAGCACTCCAGTTAGTTAACAACCTGTTATCAAATATGCTTCGCAAATATTGTTGTACCGGTGCAGCACTGTGCGCAGGACATCCGTCTTGCTGGAACCAAAGCGTATTTATATCTGCTACATTTCGTAAAGCTGGAATTATATTATTCTGTAAAAGATCGAGATATTTTGCTGCATTTAGATTTCCCTCTATGAAAAATGGCCCAATTATATTGTTATGTAATAGGCCAGCCCAAACATTTAATTTTGCAGGGTATTGTGTTCGAGCGTCATAAGTACAAGGTCTCTTTTCTTGTGACCAATACCTTGCAACACTGGGGTTGTGTCGACCATGTAAAGCGAACGAAGATTTGTCTGTAAATATAATTTTTTTTATAAACTCGTCGTCATTGTTACATTGTTCGATAATCCTCTCGCAAAATTCTAGGCGTTCATATTTATCATCGGGAAATATTTCATTTGATTTTTGTAATTTACACGAGCGATATTTACATTTTTTTAACACACTACGAACCGTAGTGGCAGAAACATCAAATTGTTCTGTGATGTTTTGCGAAGATATTTGTGGTTGCTCCTCTACAGCAGCACAAATTAAAACATCGCGTTGCTCATTTTGTAGCACTTTCTCCTTTTTGTGTTTACACGGATTTAAACAGCCATACCTTTCAAAGTTATTCATTATATGACGAACTGTTTCAAAACAAATAGTTTGTTGGAACTCATCGTGAAATAGGCGTACAATATCTCTTATCGAGTAACCACAGTGATGTTGTTTTATAACATATTTCTTTTGTTGAAGGGTAAAAATGTCCATCATGAATTACAAAACAATCAGCATCTGTAATAGTAACAATAATAGTCATATATTTACGATAGCATGAATTACTCTATCTCGCTAACAGACTACAACTGTGCGCTGTCGAGTAAAGCCTACGAATGCATCCCTACTTCTCTACTTCCGAATGCTTCCGACAGACGATGCCCCGACTATAGGGAGGCTGTTTGATCTGTATATATTTCCATTTAACATTCTTTTGATATTACAATCATTGAGATCATAAAATCAATTTTACGATACAATAAACGTGTTTGTTTAAATTATTAGTGAGGAAGAAGGTAGGCCTTGTTTTACTACCTGCATTTTATACAACATGAACCGTCATCGTCAATACGGTGGCATTAATAATATGGTAAACTTGCAAATAAAAATTTTAAGATAGCGATCAAATTGCGACTGGGATTCCCAGAATTTTAATGCAAAACACTTTTTATTTTCCATGTGAAGAGAATTGATTGCACGAAGGAAAGTGTAAGTAAATTAATTATCTTCAAAGATAGTCCTCAAGGGGTCAACTCAAGGATAAATAGATCTAATAATAAAATTGCAAGAACAATATTAAATTATGAATTGAATAAATTTAATTAGTTTCGTTCAATTTATTAATAATTTTATATGTGTCTAAGTACTTTGTGTGTACCTACTTGTTGTGGTTATTTTCTAGAAAGAAATCCACGCAATTAAATGCATTTAATAACCTAATTCAAAAGAATTTTCTACGTGGTTTTTCACCTTGAAATAAACTATTACAAGTATAATAACATAATTTCACCTTCAATTGACCCTTAATTCATACATTACATATTTGAAATATTGTATTATTTTGTTAGTAATAAACAATTCACTTCTAGGGATATTAATACTGTTAAGGTAATCCCATCTTCTATTCTACTGAATATTACAATTTAATTGCACATAATACGACCTCCAATTTAGCTGTAGATCTTCTTCATAATAATCGCAATTAAATTTCTCTAATAAATTCTAACGACCAGCGTTTATTAGCGCAAGCAATGACTTTGATTAGTCAATTAAAACCATCAAGCAATCAGCGCTCATATTTCGCTGCAATGTATGCAAATAATATGTGTATCCTTCCTCGTAAAAGGGTCATTACAAACAAAAGAACTTGTTAATAGAAGAGCATATACACCTTTCGCGCCCGAAGAGCAATTACGACAACAATGACATTAACATTCAGATTAAAACTTTGTTCTTCGGTTCAATTAGAACTAGATATGTTTTAAAGTAATTAGCGGGTTTATAATTGAGCCTTGTGTAAGCAAGGCTAATAAGATCAATGAAATAATGTATTAACAACTTATATAACTTACTATACTGGCTGTAGAATAAATTAAATGAAGCGTTACGATTTATTGTCGGAAGACTCCATACCACTCCGGTCTATTGTCGCTATTTCTATAGTAAATATAGAAATGAAATTACCTGTAACAAAAATCGAAAGTAAATATTACGATTATTTCAAATCATCTTTAAATGTAAGGTATCAACTTGGAAGTATACTTTTTAAATATTTACCTAACACGCTACTACTACTCACATTTCGGTAGGATTAACAGAAGTTATATCATGTCGAACTCATATAAGTAAAGTGTAGTGACTAAAGATAGAAAGGCTGTTTAAATAAACTATTATCGTTAGTCATTTTACGGCTTTAGACTTATTTGCTGTGCGTAAATATAACAGACAAACATAATTCATTGTCAGCTTAATAAAATAGTGTTATAGAATTGACAAGATTCCGGTTGGATTTTGAAGAATTAGTTTACACGTATGGTGGTTACAAATAAATTACACATTCTGTAAGAGTAAATTGGTTATGTACAGGATGTCTGTCGAGATTCTAAAGAGATTATTTCAAAACTACAACCATATTTCACTCTAGAAAAGCAGGTCCTTTTTTATGGAGTGAAGAGATGCTGCACATAGAATAAAAAAATTGAACAAGATATTGTATGATCCCAGCTTCTATCAAATCAGAGCAAAAGGACGTTCAAACAGAAGGCCCAATAGTTGCAGAGTATTACATTAATCATGCAAAGAGCAGGCGACAACTAATGCTATACTAAATTTCCATTAAAAAAAAAACTTAAGTTTGGTTCGTCACCGACCGTTTCGATCATGCTGTATAACGAGAATATTTTTAAAACGTGGTCCACGTAGCCCTCAATCAAATTATTCCAAAAAGGTTTTTCGAAATTCCTCAGCCTTTAATTATAATCGTCCATCCCATCTTGATTGCACCACCCTGTTATACACCTCTTGTATACAATATCAGGCAAGAGGCTTCTCACACGAAGTTTTCTAAATCAGTTGAAGGTTAGTAAAAGGACAACAGTGCATAAGAAAAGCAGTACCGTGAACTAGAATAGCTACAGACCTACATATATTAGATGTAATTATTCATACTGCTCATTTTACATATTGGTCATTATTCATACGGGTCAGTTTCCATACCAATCATTCTCCATATTGGTCATTCTCCATACTGGTCATTATTCATACAGTTTATTTTTTATACTGGTATATATTGTTATGTTATAATCTCGGTTATAATTGATTGACTTTTCGCAATGACCATATAATATGAAAAATTTTATTTCTTCAATATTATTGCAAAAAACACATCAGAAATACACATGACACATCATTACATACATTTCGGCGTAACAACAACAAATTACAAAAAGCCATGTTTTAAATTATCATGTAGGGAATAAGAAAAAAAATTGTCAGGAGAGAAAAAAGTCACGAAAAAGTTGGTAGAAAGAAAATAAACCGTCGAGAAGAAAAAAGTCACAAAAAAGCTTGTAAAAAGAAAATAAACCGTCGAGAAGAAAAACCAAAGAACAGGAGAAATAAAGAAAGTGAATAAGCAGAAAGATATTGAGTGGAAACATAAGGAGATTGGACCATTGGAACGCAAGGACGACAGGAGAGAAGGATTTTAATTTACACGGATACACACATATACACACAATTGGGAAAGAGGTAAAGGTGCTGGGTAGTATTTAATTTAGTAATTGTAAAAGGCTTATAATTCACATTATAATTTGTTTATTTTAAAATTTTGATAATTTTTATTTTTTGTGTCAATCGTGACATAATATATATTAAACACTGTAAATTTGGGATAAATTGAATTGTCAAAATTACACGTACACACATGCTACTGCTATTTAGAAAAACTTCTTAAGAAAAAAAGGAGGTCAAGAAAAATAAAAGAAAGAAAAACGTTTTTTGAAAGTTGATTGAGAAAAAGAGAAAAGTGAGGTGAAAGAGAAAAGTTCTTCCTAGAAAGAAGAAATGACATTAATAATATAGAAAGTCAAAAGGTTTGAAAGAAGAAAAGAGATTAAAAAGGAAGGAAAAAAAGGAGACGAAAAGAAAAAAGAAGAAAAATAACAAGGTTTTCTTCTGAAGAAGAAAGTGCTCTTAACAACCCCTGAGAAACATAATTACGGATTCAAACTGAAGCAAACTCAAAATTCAAATATAGCGAAGACAGGAAGAATAGAGCGACAGTCTTTTTTTATTTACACATTAGTTTAAGGTAAGAGAGGGTGGGTTTAGGTTAAACATTTGTAAAGTGTTTAAGACATATATATATTTTTGACATAACAATACATTCATATTGGCCATTATTATTACTAATTGTTTCGACAAAGCAAACTTCAATTTTTACAGATATCGTACCACATTCGAGCAAAACCAAATTTGACTGCCTTGATTGCCTACATAACACCAGAAAAAAGAAACGTCATTTAATCCCCTCATCCAACTCCATGTGAGATCTCTTATATGTATCCAGATAAGACTGAAGCTCATTTCGCAGGACCTCCTAGTAGTGATGCTCAACATTACCTCCTTGTGAGGGATGGGCCAGAATCCCTACGTGCCAGCTGTTAGTCTGTTACTGTCGATATTGTTAGAGTATTATTTTTGTTTTGATCTTTATATTCAATTTAGTGAGTTTGTAATTATCCTTACAACCATGTGACCACAACAAAAGTTACTAGCAAATCTAGGTGTGCAAGAGAAAGGCCAAACACTTGTTCGAAGCATCAATTATTACTAAATAGCATACTGAGCTAATTATAGAAATCAAAACATTAATTGATGTGATTAGAAAAATCCAGAAATATTTTTAAGAACTTAAAAGCTGCGCTCGTTGAAGATGAAGATAGTGGTGAAGAAGAATTTATTGCAAATAAAAATGTTTGATATAATAAGAGCACCCGGACATAAGGCAGCTTAGCAGAGACTTTATTGCTTAATCTGAATCCTTTGTTTTGCTTATCGCTCTCCCAGACTCCCAGAGTTCTTCGCCATGCTACTAAAACAGCCCTTCCCATCTTTTGGAAATCAAACAAAGACTTAAGGTAGGATCTCTAGCATTTTATTGGTGCTCCTAGACTTGTAATAATTTCGAGAGCTTGTAAAGAAGCAACTGACGGAAACAGAAAACCTTTAAAAATGAGAAGATCCAGTACCAAAATGTTTTTACCACAAAAGAGTTAGTTAGTCAACTGATGACTTTCTGATAGATTAAGAGACTTTTGTGACTGCACAACAAAAAAACAAGAATTACAGTTGAGGAGAACTCACTTTCGACCAAACTTTTTAATATAGGCATCATCACAACAGAGCAGCGTTTTTACAACCATAAATCCATTATGGAAATAAATTTAAGTGAGCGCTCTCGCGAAAACACACAGAATGATTAATACTTAATACGCAACAAACAAATACGAGTCAGGTATGTACGACCTCACGACCGTACACTATCGGAAAAATAGGAGAGTTTAGCAATGTTGCAATAACATTCGGTGAAAGTATTTATGCCAAGAAAATTCTTACTTACTTTCCCGATATCCTCAACGCAAATATGTAATTCAGAATTCGAAAACGATCCAAGAAATACTCGTCAGGAGCTTTTTTTTAAAAAACCTGAAACACGTAAGGTCATCGCCACACGTATAAAGCGAGATTATTATTTCAAGACAAAAAAGAACATACATATGTACAAACCAGTATTTATACTAGGTGTTACATAAGCTGTAGATGCCGATAATCCATTTAGGAATTATTTATTAGCTAATAAAAGAGAACGATTTTATTGCTTAATATTTCAAGCTAGCAAAATTGTATTTTTACCTTATATTGCTAATAGTTTTTTGTAGTTTAAATTTTTCGAAGAATCACACCTGGATATATATGCAATATCTATTTATCACCGGATCAAATTACTGTCATTGATAGATATATATTTCCATTTTTGTGAATAGATTTTAATGTTTTCCTCATTATGTATACATACATGGAATAGCTAATATGTTTCTGTATTAATTTAAATGTGATTGAGAACCACATTGTTTTACATTAATTATAAATGGAGATGATAAACATCTAAAGAGATTTATTGCCCCTGTAACATCTTATTTTTGTATTCTATTTTAATCGAAACATTAAAGTGTTGTTGTTGATAGAAATCGAATTTTAGATGAAGGATATCAAGATTAAATTTATATTTACAAAAACTACACATCTAATATATATCTTTCACTTCAAATATCACACCAAATGAAGTTAACATAGAAACAATTGAGCAGGTTAGTATATATCGCCCAGATTAATCTGTTTTGACTGCAATATACATATGTATGTAGTATTTACATTTGGTAACACTGACATAGTTTTACGATTAAGATTTCGTAATAATCGTGTCAAGTATTTGGGACTGAAAAAACTATGTTCTATGTGGAAATATGAATTTTTTCTTAATGAATGTAATTATTTAATCGAAGAAATAGATGACATATTTATTTACGTCGTTGAAATTTTAAAGAAGGCCGTACAATACAGCCAGAAGTTTTAAGAAGCCAATAATAACAATTAAGCTTATTTACTATAATAAAAATTACAATAAAAGACAAACAAGAAAAAAGTAGAGGGAGTAGAAGGCATTATTTATTAAGTGCTCTTTAAGCTTCTTAGTACATTGTCTAGATGGAAGCCGCTTTAGATAATCGGGGATCTTGTTGTTGATTTTTGTGCCCCAGAAGTCAGCGTATCTTTGTGTAGTCTAGATTCTGTGATAAGGTGGCTTAATGTCATCCCTAGATCGGGTCTAGTAATTATGCGCATCGCTGTTCAACTCATTTCTATGGCGTTGTACATATTTGACGCTGGTAAGTACAGGCACACCTCGGGTCATGAAAAAGAAGAAAAATCGTTTTTTCCATCTTTAAGCTAACCTACTTGTACGATGAAAATACAATTCGGCATGGCGATTTAGTATTATTAGATGCTTCTTATGGTGGAATTTTCCGAAATTAGCAAAATTACAGCAAAGAGAAAAAACTATCCCCTTGTGTTAACATCAACAGAACTTTTTTGTTTTTTGACTTACAAGCACGAAATTAGCTTCACCTAATAGACCAGTTAAAATGCCAAAAATAAAGTCCTCCTGTAGAAACTTCGTATTATGCTTAGTTTTCGAGAAAAACGAGAAAATTCGGAAGGATTTATGGCTAAAAATAGTTTAAACAGCAAAAATCCGGGTAGGCCAACACTCAAATTCTACGTCACTGACGGAATTGTCATTTTAGGACAATTTTTCGATTATTCTTCAATACTTCCTATATAAACAACATATGGAAAAAACGATCTTTTTTCTGGAACTTCGAAGACCTTAAGGCTATTTTTGGTCAATGGTCACTATTTGACATGTAGTATCTCCAGTTAAAATATTTCCCGTAATTAATGAAGTACCCTGTATATCTTTGTTAACAATTATTCCTGCAACATTCAAAAAATTAAAAAAATACCGTGTAGGGGCATAATAAAAAAAACGGATTGATTTTGACATAAAACTTAATGCCTTCTTAAATGCTCGAAATGTCTTCCATCATACTCAATGCATTGTTGGAGCCGCTCATGCGTATACATTACAGCAGTTTCAATTTCTGCTCCTGACAGGCTACGAGTGGCCTCTTGTATTCGTATTTCCATGTCGTCTCTCGTTGTTGGTGAAATTTGGCAAACAATATTTTTCAACCGAGCCCAGAGATAGAAGTCCAAACAGGTGAGGTTTGGAGATCGGGGAGGCCAAGGAAATAGTCTTCCTCGCCCAATCCACCTCTGCTGATATCTTAGATCTAAACGTTCACGTTCTCACACATTTCTTGAGAAATCTGCTGGGCAACCATCTAGTAGTAATTGCAAGGGCACATCTTTTAATAAAATAGGCAATTCGTTTACCACAAAATCAAGAAACACGGCAAAATAAATGATCAAATAAATAGGGAAATATAACAGTTCCGTCCAGGATGCCACGCCATACATCGAGACTCCAATGGCTTTCATATTGGACTTCGCGCAACCAGTGAGGATTGTTATCAGACCAATAAAGCATATTATGCAAATTAACGTTTCCATCACTTTTAAAAAGCATTTCAATACCTACTTTTAAACCCAACTTGGGTGTGCAAACAACATAAATTAAACTGCCTCTATAAGTATAATTTGTTGACGAGTTAATTTTAGACATTTACTTTTCCTCAGATCAGATGAATATCCACATCTCGCAGCACTTCCCCATCAGGCTAATATGTCATACTGCAGCTGCGACTCAATTAAGGTAAAGTATGAAGTTTTCAATCTCTATCATAAGCGATTTCAAAATTTTAAATCTTTGTGAAAGATATCTAAATTTGTTGGTTAGACCATTAATATGTTTTCAGTATTTCAGAACTATCTGTATTTAGTGGTCCAAGATTGGATAGTTTATGTGTATACGACGTAAAAGGCATGTAATATGTCTTATGGATATTAATGGTCAACATATTATAATCGAAGTACTGTGCTATTTCTCTAAAGTCTCTCTCTACTTGATTTTTAAGGTCTGCCCATGTATCGGATGTTGAAATCATAACAGTATCGGCTCTATAGCTAATTATATGTGATTTCAGATGCTTAATTTCATATAGGGGTCCCATCACTATCCCTTGTGAGACTCCATATTAAAAAATTGTAGATTCACTTATCGTTTCATTTATTTGCACGTACTGCATTCTATCACTCACTCCCACATCGTCTAGTTTTGTTAGAAGCAAGAATGGCTCATCGTATCGAATGCCTTGGCAAGGTCTACAAATACAGCCATGCACGGTTTTGCGTTGTCCAAGGCATCCGATACATACTCAGTTAAATTTACTATAGCATGCTCTGTAGATTTTTGTTTTCTTGAAATCCAAACTGTATACTAGAGATCACATTATGTTTTTTAAAGAATCTTGTTAATCGAATCTTAATTAGGATATCAAAGATTTTGCCTATATTTGAAATAAGTGTAATGGTTATTTTTTTAATAGTATTTATTACAATTGATTTATTCCATATTTTATTTACTGTATTTTTACAATATTTGTTGTAGTTGTTTAATTTTGTTTGTCAATGCATTTTTTAATTTTTTATAATGTGCTAATAAGTGTGGGTCTAAAGGATTTGATAGTACAGAGTCATATAGTTTATTCTTTTCGCTTATTTTCGATATTAGCTCGTTTGTAATCCATTCTTTTCTCTTAACATCTGTTTTCATTTTGATTTGGATTAATTTATTGTTTTTTGCTATGTAATATTTTAGTTTTGTTATAAACTGTTTGGTAGTTTCATGTATATTCTCAATTATAATTTATATATCTCTTGTGTACTACTTTTTCAATATTGATTTTATTTAGTTTTTGTTCAGCTTTCAATAAGAGCGTAATTGGAAAGTGATCAGTAATTTTTTGTAGTTATTTAAATAATGTACGGATACACAGCAATTACCTAGTATAGTACATAAAAAACTATAAAACTTCCTTTCACACTAATTATGAAGATAAGAATTTTCCAAACTCCCATACTGTTCGTAAAACATTTATATGTGCGTCCAGCGTGAGTCACAATGCATAAACTAAATTTCAACATTGTATATCAATGACATTTACTCGCGCAAGCACGACATAAATATTCATCATCCGTCACCCACACTTACGAGAATCTAGTAATCCGAACCAGAAATTTCCTCTTGTTAAACAGCAATCACGACGTTAGATAAATCTACCGTGCGCACGCGGAATTATTCTAATACGATCTAATAAACAGTCGATCGCAATTACGAGAATCAGCAAATCTCTTCTATAATTTAAATTACATGTCAACGAACAATGCTAAATCGACACTTACGCGGTAAATTTATCAGTTAATTGTTACAAGAAATTAATCAAGGATAATCTAGCGAGGACGAGGAACTTACGACGAGATTAATCATTCATAAAATTTCATTATCCTATGGTTTCAGTTACGATTTAAAAAAGAGAAGGTTGACCTTTACATGAAAGGCTAGAGATTTTCTTCTATACAAGAACTGTAAGGCCACGTTTTGAGCTAATTATATCTCCGCTGTGGTTTGATTTTATTATATAATTAGTTAATATTGTATAAATGTATGTAAATTTTGTTAATAGACACTTAGGATATGATACAGTCTCATAGAAACAATATTAAATTTAAATTGAAAATTAAATTAAAGCGAATTTATTTCAAATTAGGTACTTATCTGATTCCAGGAAGTATATAATGATGGCGATGAATCGTTACAATCAACACAACAATAATCCGAGTTAAATGCAGATGTTAGCTCAAAAAGTATAGCCTATATGAATGTTATCTTGATTGTAGCGTTGCAAGTGTGATTGCGATCATCTTGACAAGTAGTTAAGAGTTTGCTATCAATAAATTGTTGCATTGCAAGGTTAGTAACACCTATGTATGTATTTTTTTGTTTTTTGAGACCGTAGCCGTTTGTAACTGATCAGAAAAATATCCCGCGATCATTGTTACAGGTCTAAAGAAACAAGATGAATGCATGCCTTGTCCTTGTGAGGACGATTACCGAGCAGCGACGTCAAGAACCATTCGCAATGAAGAAAACCTCCAGAAAATCAAACAAATTCTTCGAAGCAACCGCTGTGTGTCCGCGAGACTTATCAAAAACGAAACTGAAATACCGAAAAACACAATCTATCGAATTTTGACCGAAGATTTGGAAAAACAGAAGGTTTGCGTGCGCTTCGTTCCACACATTTTGACAGACGACCAAAAACATTGGAGAGTTCATCTTAAAAATGTCCCAAATGAATCCGGCAAGCATATCAGTCATTATAACTGATCACTAAACACTTTAACCCACTAAACACCAAACAAGTTTGAACTAAAACACCGACGCGTTTCAACAGCAATGCTGTCATTATCAAGGCGATAATAAAACTAAATTAAAATAAAATCTACAAATACAGGTAACCTAAATGTTATACACGGTCAAACCGATACGCATCATTAATTTCCTCGCAAACTTTTAGCGAACGGGAACTTAATCTTTTGAATAAAGGATAGGAATTTGATTTGCAGACTCGTGAATCGAATGTTGAGTGGGTTATTGCCGCGATAAAATCCTCTATCCAGCGGTTTCCTGAGCCCACAAAACAGTTCTTTAGGGAGGCCTGCAAACATACTATTTCAAAAAATTTGAAATCCTATAAATCACCTCAGAAATCCGAAAACATTAAAATCATTAAAACTTTGCGGGAAAAAGATTGTTTTTATTTGAAAGCTGACAAAGGAAACAAGGTTGTTATTTTTAGATAAAAAGGACTACTATGATCGGGTTAATGACCTGTTGAGTGGTGGTCCTTATAAGTCAATTTCAAAAAAGCCTTTCCCGAAAATGATTAGAGACGTCAACAATGTGTTTAAAGCTTGTCACAACCTTGTTACTGCCGATGTTAGACGTAAGCTACATGTTTCCAATCCTGTTATCCCTAAATTATATTATTATTATATTAGACATTCCACTGCACTAGAATTTATTTAGGATTGTGTATGTATGTATAATATATATGTATATGTATGTATGTATGTAGGTATGAATATGTGTATTACCTGTAATGTCTAATAAATATTATTATTATTATATTGTTTACCTGAAATTCACAAACCTGGCAAGTTGGTATGGCCAATTGTTTCGGCACCGACTTATAAGGTTTCCAAATGGCTGACCAATGAATTTAATAATTTGCCAATACAGCAACCTAGTTTTGCAGTAAAAAATTCGTTAGGATTTATTAAAGAAATTCAAAATATTCAGTTGCTGGAGGGCGAAATATTGATTTCATTTGATGTTAGTTCTCTCTTTCCTAGTGTACCGATTCCAGACACCTTGACATGTACGTCGAGGACTTGTTGCTTCAAAATAGTTTGAGTCAACAATGCGTCCAGGAATATATTCGCTTAACTGACATCTGTATGAAACAGAACATTTTTCAATTCAACGGGAGTTTTTATGAACAGCTGGAAGGAACGGCAACTCCTTGTCGCCCTTTTTGGCTAACCTTTTCATGAGCCGTTCTGAAAAGGACTTAAAATCTGAGAGCGTATACGTTCCTAGGGTTTGATTGAGGTATGTGGATGATATTTTCGCTATATTTGACACTAAAAAATGTAAGATTGACGATTTTCTCAATAGATTAAATAATCGGTTCGAAACCATAAACTTCACTTGTGAAAGAGAAGAAAACGGTCAGCTACCCTTTCTAGATACTTTAGTAATTAGAAATAACAATAGATTAGAGGTTGACGTGTATAGAAAGGAAACCAGTACACTTCGCTACATTCCTTCAGATTCCCATCATTGTGTTCAACACAAAATGGCAAGGCTGAATTTTTTGGTCCACAGACTTCTCACTTTTCCCTTGAACAAGGCGAGGTATGAGAAAGAGCTTAAAATTATAAAAAATGCGGCCAAGTTTAATGGTTTCCAGCCTCAGCATATCTATAAGTTAATTAGGAAGTTTAATTATAAGAAAACTGTGAAAGAATCTACGACTTTTCGAGAGGATGTTAAAGCTTCAGCCGTTGTGACCCTCCCTTACGCTCCCTTTATCACTAAACATTTGAGTAAAATCTTCAAAGAGAGAATAGTTTACAGTTCTGGGACTAGTGTATGAAGTCTCACCTGTAATCCTAAAGATAAAGTACAACCTCTAGAAAAGTCAGGTATTTACGAAATCAATTATAAAGATTGGATGAGGAATACTACCAAAGAACCATCGTTTTGAGATATTGCTAAACTTGCAGCTCAAAGGGTAGAATGTGTTTGGAGAAAATCGTCTCTTCCTGCAGTTTCATATAAAGTATCATATAAAGTGCAAAAATCTCAAAAAGTCGTTGAAAAAAATATTCGTTTATCAGAAAGAAACTTTTCTTCGACGTAGCCGAGTTTTGTTTGATATTTGTTCCTGTAAATGTAAACAAATTGAGTTGTTGTTGCTGTCCAAGTCAATATAAGGTACCTACCCAAAGAAGAACAGGAGATTTTGAGTGACCAAAGGGAGGCGAGAAAGATGCGTATTGGAGGACTAGATCGAGTTCTTACAAATGAATTGCAAAAAAGAGCAGCCCGAGCACCAAGAAGGACTTGGAGTTATCTGTAAGTAATTTCAGTTCTTTTTGTGATGATTCTTTTAATTTACCTTCCACGTCAAAGGCAGAAGAAAAAAAAGAAAAAACAAAAAAAATTTTAGTTCGCTTATGTTGTCAAAAACTTGTTTGAGGTCCCGACTATCAATTTGGAATCAAAAGTTTTTCGATCCACCAATTCTTCGGAACATCATTACTGAAGAAATAAATGCGGCAGTTTTCACATAATAATAACTTACTTCAAATTTTATCCAATCAAAATCGATTTGTTAACTTTTCTGATTGTACGCTTCCGGACAATGTATCCATATTATTATGTTTGGGACATAAATTCGCTATCAAACCATCCAAAAGGGATACAAATATCGGTTCTCTTCTTGCTGATGCTGAAGATTTACTTAGTAATTTAAGACTAGATATAAGGAATGAAATGAGAGCTAAAATCACTAACGTTTTAGCTAACGATTTTTATCATGATTACACTGAAAACTTTATTGATAATATACCTACTTCGGAACTATTACTTTGAGACTAAGAAGTTCCTCAAACTTAACTCGATGACAGCCGATCCGGTTATTATGACTAGAGCTGATAAAAGGTCTGCCACTGTTGCTATCAATACTTCAGATTACATTGCTAAAGCTAACGAATTACTTCGTGATAATGATACCTATCTCATTTTACCTACTGATCCTACTTCATCCCTTCAATATCATACCAATAATTTTTCAGCGAGGAATTTCCATTTACTAAATAAAGGCTATACTTTGAAGCAAATTACATACAAATTGCACTTTCTTCTTTAATGATGGGTTTTATAAACAGACATTCTGTACTCCTATGAGGAGTCCTATTAGTCCCATACTTGCACTAACAGTCTTGAACAGGTGATTCCTCAACTTTCTTTTCCTTTACCTTTCATCTACAAATATGTGGACGACCTTATATGTTCCATTCCCTTTAATGAAGAAGACATATAATTCACTATTGAGCTTGAAAATAACAGATCCATTCCCTTCCTCAATACTGGAGCACATAGAACTTCCGACCAAAAAATCATTCTTGACTGGTGCACTAAACCTACGTTTTCTGGTAAGTATTTAAACCATCATTCCAATCAAATTAAAATTAAATTCATAATTATGTTTTAATCTGTGATTATCCAGTTTTTGGTGTCGACTGTTCAATTTCTAATGTTTTGTTGTTCATATTTCCTTACATATTGTCTTGTAGATAACCTTCTGATAAAGAATTTAAAAATATTGGCCGCTAACCCGATTAGTTTAGGATCATCTAATCTTTGCATTTATTTTTATTTATACTAAAGATCGTTTCAGCCGGCGAGTACAAAAAATGTTTCGAAAAATGTGTTGAACGTCTCCTGCGCTGTATTGATTCAGAAGGAGACTATTTTGTATAAACAGGGGTATTGTTGTAAGCGTTAAAGTGTGTAAAGATTTACTTAATATTCCAAAACCAATAGCATAAATTTTAAGGTCATTGATAATTGTTGAATTTACTCTTATTTACAATTAAATTTGCATACATATGTATATTGAACTAAGATTTACATATATTTGTAAATTCAATCTTTTAAAGTAGAACAAAATTCTGGTTCAATCTCCAAGGTGTAGATATATATTTGCAAAAGTCGTCCGAAATGAAGCAACTTTCCAATACGCATAAGCATATTTCATGTTTAACTACCGGTATATCTACTGTGTATTGGTGTTTACCTGATTAAAATTCAGTAATTCCCATCAGTTTTAAGGCTTTGTATGCAAGAGAATGTGTACATATGTACATACAAACGATAATACGTAAGTACGTTGAAAAATGTGCTTGTTTTGGCGGATTCAATTTAACCAATTTCAATAATTATAAAGGCCAACTAATTAATAAATTACTTAGCACATTACGTAGATTTTTGTTGACGCTATTGCTAACGATATTGTCAATATTTTTGGAATGACTATTCTCAACACACATCGCTTGCATTTCTGCGATTTTTTTTGCACTTGTCAAAGAAACTATAATAGAAGACGTTGTTTACTCAAGCATTATCGTAAAATGTTGTCTTTGTGGAAATGATGGACAGGTGTCAGTAGAAAAAACGTTTAAACAAGTATTTATCGCGTTCATTTTAGACAAATAATCTTGAAAATATAACTGGATTTTTTGTCAAAATACATCCTTGTTTGATTTAGTCTTTAGTAGTTTGAAACACATGAGACAATATCGTTAGTAAATGTTTACTTTCTCACAAAATGTCAACATCGAAGCGAAGTCTCCGAAGCAGAATGATTTGTTTTTGGGTAAGCGAAAACAAAATCGCAGATTTAACGGAAAATTATATGCTATTATAAACGTATTACATTAAACTTAATTGCCAGTCATAACAAGTACATAATTACAACTGCCTTGACTGCTGTGCTGTTTTATTGCTGTTTATATTCATTTGAGTGTATTTCCGGTGTACGTCAAAAAAATTGTTTTCACCTGTTTTGATTATTAAAGAAGCGAGATAAGTAACATACATCTGTTGTTTATTCGATAGGTATTTACAGTAGTGTGCGAATTAATGTGAACGCATCATTATTTTTAAAATTCTATTGGTTTTCGTAGTTGGCAACCCGTTTATGTCATTGTAACGACCATTTTGTTTCATTGTTCTGACAGTCAGTGAGTAATAAGACGTACCACGCTACAGACGCGTTGTATTTTGGTTGTTTTCTGAATTACTTTATTTTTGGTAAACTAGGTCTGTAGTAGACTTTAATTTTTGAAGATGAATATTAGTCCCAAAAGGCGCACTAAGATTGTTACCTTGAGTGAATACACATCAATGACTCAACGAGATATTGCCAAGGAGTGTAATGTTAGTTTAGGAGCGGTAAATAAGATATTGAAGCATAACAGAGACATTGGGACTATTGAGGTGAACAGAAAAGGGAAATGTGGAAGAAAAAGAAAGACCGCAGCAAGAGATGAAGTTTTTTTTAATAAGAGAAAATAAATTAAACCCTAGAAAAACAAGCCAACAACTTCAGCAAGACTTAGCGCACGCTGGAGTTATTATTCATGACTCCACTGTTCGAAAACGAGTAATAGAAGGTGGAAGAAAAACAGTAAAACCTTCAAAAAAACAATTGTTGACTATTCCTAGGATGAAAAAGCGATATGTTTGGGCAAAGAAATATGCGACCTGGACTGTCGTACATTGAAGAAAAGTGTTGTTTTCAGATGAGAGCCATTTTTTGGTACAAGGGCAGCGATCTCGTTACGTAAGAAAAAGTGTCAACGAAAAACTTACGGCAGCTCATATTGACCAAACAGTTAAACATCCGTTAAGGAAGATTTTCTTGGGTTGCTTTTCTTATAATGGTGCTGGATCCTTTGTGGCAATTGAAGGTATGATGAACTCACAAAAATACAGACTTATTAGATCGTAGATTGGAAGCTGAACTAAGAAAAGTTGACGCGAATGGTCAATCAGTTTTTCAACAAGACTCTGCCCCTTGTCATGTGTCCAAGATGATGATGAAATATTTCAAGGATAAAAAAATATCATCCCTTGAATGGCCTGGAAACTCACTGGATCTTAATTCGATTGAAAATTTGTGGGCAATCGTAAAAGCTAGACTATGTAAAATAGATTGTAGAACAAAAACCGAACTCATTGAGGCTGTTATCCAGATATGATTCCGGCACCGGGAAATAACTGAAATGTGTAAAAAAACTTATTGATTCCATGCCAAAACGTGTTCAAGAAGATATTAAAGCTAAAGGAGGACATATTTCATATTAAAACAACTTGAATTGTATTGATTTTTCAATATCATTTATGTGTAACCAATAAACGTGTATTTCTCTTTAAATTATCATTGTGTTCACATTAATTCGCACACTTCTGTAAGATGGAGGAGCGCAAAAACGTTTAACACATTTTTCGAAAAATCTTTTGGATGACCGGGATGGTATCAAAACGATTTCCTTTCAGTTTAGTCGCACGGAGCCAAATCAAGTCAATATGGTAGACGATCAATAACAATCAAATTAAAGGAAATCTGGAATAAGGAAGATAACTCTTACTAATTATTATTAAAACAAAGATTATCCAAGAAGACCGACAGCGTTGAAATTCCAAGAAATAACACGATAGATAATGAACAACATATATGCTTATATAATGTCCAGTTTAAAGAAATCATAGTTACATCATCTCTGAAAGCATTTTACGATAACCGGTTAATGGCTTTATTGCCTGTAATTTTTCCTAGAATGATAATAACGATTATGAAATAGTAGTTTAATGCGCACATTTTTGCAAAAAGCAAATAAGAAAAAATCATATAATTCATGATTTCGTCGGAAATCATAAACCAGAAATTTCCCAGCGTTTACTTCGATCTAAATTTATTATAAACGTAAATACATAATTCCAAACCTGTATTCCTAGGAATATATTATTGATAAGGTAGTACGGGTACACTAACATTCATAGAAATTTGTATTCCATAGTTGTATCATTAATGATAGGAATAAATTAAAAAGGCACTGCATTGACACATAACCTTCTATGAATTTTATATGGCTACTATATTTGTATTTATATTTAATTTGATACAATATTAAGACCTCACATTTATTTAATTAATAATTATCTTCACGTGTACAATGCATAAACAAAACGTATTACAATATAATATACATATTTTGAATCGTAATCGTAATGATACAATTCTGTGTTTAACCTTAGAAATTATGCGTGTAATACATTGTACAAATATAGGAGTATAACCTTCGATTATGCGTTTCCGCAAATTATGCACGTAAGTACAACCTGTTCAGCTAATGTAAAAGTGATCAATTAAACCTAATCCGTAAACTGTGTTGAATATTGATAAACTAGATCGTTCAGGTTTCAATTGAATTCTGATACTCTCTGATGAACATATCGAAGCGTTATCATTAAGGTTAAATTCTTTATCAAACCTAATTTGATGTGCAGTGGAGGTAGTCCACTTATTAAGTGGCTTAGGAAGTATATTCTTTTGTCCAGGAATACACTGAGTCCTGACTGGCCAATCTTTAACAACGTAACCGGAATTTTTCGATCGATTGCCTGACTCACAAAAAAATGTAAAACGAGTAGAATTGCTTGTACACTTCGTAATTAATTTTGTCGAAAAAACGAATCATACTTTCATAAGTTATGAATTGCATAGCCAACCAGGATCGATGGATAAACGTTTCCTATATGAAGAAAGACAAATTCAAATTCAATATTGAAGCATCGATAAAAAGACGCCATTCTTCTGGGTTGTGTTGATCACCTAATGTCTCAGCATCAAATCATCGACATTACAGCAGAACGAAAGACCTTCTTCGGTTGAAAAGTACTGTAACAGTTCTTTCTGGTGATTACACAATACACAGAAATTTGTGTGCCTAGAGCTAACAGCTTCAATTACAACATTGTTATTATTATTAGATGGCAAATAAGTTTCTTCCTCTGCATTTGTAAATGCATAGTCTTCACTCGAAACACCCATAGCTCTTGGTACTGACAGGATTTCTGAATGAGGTACTGGATGAGTAACAGAAGACACTAAATCTTGTTCGAGAATCAGAAAGCTTTCGTGCAGCAAAAGAAAAAATCAGACAAATGGTTTGTTTGTTCCCACCAAATAATAGGTCTTGCAAATGACACGTACTCAGCAAATGTGAGGAGCCCATTCCTTGTCCTGATTTCTAATTTTTTGACCAAAATAATGAAAATATAGATTACATGGATTACAACGCCAATTTTTATTGAGTGGATGAATAAAGTGTTTGGTCCTACTGTAAAAAATACCTCCAGGATAATCAGTTGCCTCATGCTAATGGACAATGCACCTGCACATCCTCCAGGTTTGGAAGACGCATTGTTAAAGGAGTTTTATCACAGTAAAGTTCTTTCCTCCAAATACACCACTCATCTAGCCCATGAACCAGAACATCATTTCAATTTTCAAAAAATTTTAGACAAAGGCAATGTTTCGCAGGTGTTCTGAAGTGACATCAGATACATAATTGTCTTTAACAGAGTTCTAGAAAAATTATTTCAATATTTTAAATTGTAAGTAACATTCGGGCCTGGAAGAAATTATGGCCAGAATGCGGGTATGGGAGAGATTCTGAAAGGCTTTGAACCGATCCTATACATGTAGTGCATTCAGTTATGGCGTGATAGGGATGTGAGACAGTTAACCACAGAGAAGAACTTATAATTAAAGAACTCCAAGACCTTCATTTACAAGTGCAACAATCAGCAGAGGAAGAAGTTGCTTCAGATTATGAGGGAGAGAGAGAGAGAGGAGAATATATCTTCTTCAGAGATTAAGGAGATCTATATAGATTATACTGTCCCATTTTAGACAAATCTTCGAAATATATCTCTTTGGACAGCTTTTTTATGCGACCTAGGTCCATTGAGCCTGAAGTCAGTGCTACTACCAAAAGACCAAGGTTGGGGCTTGATACCTGAAGTCCATGTGGAAGAAATTACTCTTTATAATTGTTTTTTATATTCATTTTATATTAATTTGTTCTTGTTTTTAGTTTTAAAAAGTGCAATATGTACATGTGTTTTTGGCATACTTTCTAAAGTGCTTAGAACGAATTAATTGGATTTACATTGATTCACATTTTGAAAAAGCCTGATGTGATGCAGCAAATTTAAAATTAGTTTCAGAATAAGCATGGAAAACGACATACGACATGATGTATGAGAAAAAAAATGTGTTGGACAGGGTATTTAATCGTTATTTGACTAGAATGAAGTTAAGGAATAAATCTGCTCACAAATACATACATAAAATATGCAATTAAACTTAAATATAGTCGATAATATTATGCGCAGTCTACAAAACAATCCCCGTGAACTTTGAATACTTAACATACATAAAACGAGTTATGTAAGATCTAATTAACTTTAACGAAACTATTTCGGTTTATTAGTTCAACTAATAATTGCAAAAAAAAAGATTTTTTTCGTTTATTAATAGCTATTAGAAATGTATTTGCTCTTAAAGTTATTATATTGGAAATCGAAAGCTGCTACGCAAAAGATTAATTGCTGTTTACTAATGGAGTACCATAATAAGTAATTTAATACACTGCTGGACATAATTCATAATTTTTGGGTGAGTACAATAAATGTGAGATACTTTTTGATATTTTTGAGAAATTTTTAATATATTTTCTCCTGAATGAATGAAGTAGCGATTTCTTGAGAAGTACCTGGCGATTGTTTGCAATCACCGACCATTAAATTACACACTTATTTAACTTCCAAGTATCTGTGATTCGAAATCCTATTTAAGGTAGCAACTCTATCGTGACGGCAATATATCAAATCAAAGCTAACTATTACTGCATTACGGAAAAGTGCCGCAGTCTGTTGTTGTTTACCAAACACCAGCATAGCATACTAAAGAATATGTAGTGCGTCATTTACGTTGTAAAACACGTATGTGTGTAATTCATATGTAAATGCATGCATCATTTATAGCCACATATTCTGTAAAATAAAAAAAAATTATACATTTAAACCGTTTTTTAATGGAAGCAATAGAAAATCTAGTAAGCAAGCAATGCGAATAATTTTGTATAATGAGCTATAAAGATTAATGTAGAATAATGTTTATTAAAGCTGTAGTTGATTATTAACACCTATAGATTTCACTTTCAATATAAATTGAATTATGTTATTCTATAGTTATAAAACGCTAACATATTTTTTACGGGGATGAAAACATGTCCAGTTGGGCCGATTCCGTGAGGATGGTGAGGACCTTGCAGATGATTACCGAGCAGCGACACCAAAAACAACTCTCAATGAAGAAAACATCGAGAAACTCAAAGAAATCTTTCGCAGTGACCCCTGTGTGTTTACGAGATTCATCGAAGAGGAAACTGGGATATCGAAAAGCACAGTCTATCAAATTTTGATCGAAGATTTGCGCAAACAAAAGGTCTGTTGTGCGTGTTTCGTGCCACACACTCCGACATACCCGCAAAGAAATCCGGCAAGCATGTTAGCTAGGTTTGCTTTCATTACAAGCTAAAAACAGAACGTTAGATTGCGCCGTGGAAGTCACCAAAAGAGCCATACGAGAAGAGCAAAATCAAGACAATTCTGACCGTTTGATTCAGGCAGTTGATTTTTGCTGCACGACAATGCATCATCGCACAAAGCTATCATGGTACGTGAATTCTTCACCAAAAAAAGGCATCATTGTTATCGACCATTTACAGGAAGTATGGGCAACCTTTGACATGTTGTGGGCCAAACTTTAGTGTGCAAAAAAGTAGTGTTCATAATTGTTAGCAATAGATATCAGCTATCAAATAATACGACAATGTTATTATAATGCAATTTATTAATATAGAAATGGAAAAAAATAGGTACAACATTATAACTAACTCGTGAAATTTGGAATTATTAGAAACCACGAAAGTTAAATAGCGACAACGAAATCAATGAGACATTTGAGCTTGAATTTGGGAAACTAATGCATCGATGTTTGGATTAATTCCAGTGATACAAGGAGGTAAAGAATATTCCAAATTATCGTCAGTCAGCTTTGTACGATGTTTTGATTTATTAACTTTCATCATTGAAAAGAACTGTTCGCATTTATAAGTGCAACTGCCAAACGCACAAAACAATTTTCTTGCGAATTTTCTAAGCTCCGGAAAATGGTCTTCTTCGAGGTATTTTTTGTAGAAATCGTACAACTCCACGTCTTCAAATTTAGATTTTAGGAGTAAGATTTCTTGAAGCTCGATCAACTCCATTTGCAAGTACATTGGAGCATTTTGTACATTACTTGTTGTTGGAGTAGCAAATAAATTGAAACTTCCATGCAAAGAACGTGGTGAAATGGTAACTGTTACCAGACAGCATCTGTGCCTCCCACAAGGGATTTTGTTCTGAAACGCTTCCAAACGGCTGTACAAATCATTTACTAACTGTCCTTGTTTTTGAAGTTTCAAATTTAAATCATTCAAGTAGCCTGTAAGAGCCGACCAGAAATGCTAAGTCACATATCCATTTTGAATAGGTGACTCAATTCAGATAGGGGTTTATCTTTTATTTTCATAAAATCATTTCTAAGTTCGTAAAACCGTTTCAGCATTTTCCCTTTGCTTAGCCATCTGGCTTCACAATAATATGTTACGTCGTCATATTCGGCTAATATTTCATCCAAAAACGCCTTGAACTGACGATGATTAAGCCCTCGGGATCGAATAAAATTGATGGTTTTTACTACTATATTCATAACATTCTGGAGTCGGATGGACTTAGAACACAAGTTCTGTTGGCAATGAAGGACTATCAAATCATCTTTTTGCACATTTAATTCAGTTGCTTTTTCATAAAAAATCCGATAAAACCTTTACGTAAGCCGATCATCTGTGCATGCACCAACTAATTTTGACCATGGCAAGCCAAAACTTGTGAATAGGGGAGAGGGCGGAGAGTTGATCCCCAGGGAGACTTGATCCCTATTCAAATTTGGCGATGAAAACAAAGTTAGAGCTGCAGTGCAGGCAGTGAACGATTGTGGCAACTACAAAATGACAGCCAAATTATACGGAATAAATGTTATGACCCTAAAGAGGCTGTGTAGGAAACGAGTTGAAAGTGTACCTGGTTACAAAAAATCTCATGTGTTTCCTAATGATGAAGAAAGAGAGTTAGGTTTATTCCTACAAAATATGTCAAATATGTACTACGGCCTTCCAAAATCGTTGAAGCCGAGACTGGAACCGTGGTTTTTTGGAAAGAAATTCTTGGCTGTCGCTCCGAACTCCTGAACCGACAAGCCTAGCCAGAAGCACTGCATTCAATAAACATACAGTGAGCGAGTTTTTTGGTAAACTTCTTTCCCTCCTGAATGCATTTGGAATGTGGATGAGACGGGTGTGACAACTGTCCACAAGCCATCCAAAATCATCATAGTCAAGGGAGTCAAGCAGGTTGGCAAAATGACGTCAGCCGAGCGTGGTGAGCTTGTCACAGTGTGCGCTGCTATTAGTGCTTCCGGTAACCACATTCCTCCGTTCACGATATTTCCTCGAGTCAATTGGCAACCACGAATGTTAAATGGTGCACCTCCTGGAAGCGATAGAATAGCCCATCCCAGTGGCTGGATGACTGGGCCGAGTTTTTTAAAATTTTTAAAACATTTCACAAGGTATGTGAAACCAGTTCCAGAAAACATACATTTGCTGATCGTGGACAACCATGATAGTCATCTACAGTTAGATGCTCTAAATTTTGCAAAAGAAAAAGGCATAGTGATTTTAATCATCCCACCTCACACGTCCCACAAATTACAGCCGCTGGATCGCACGGTGTTTGACCCACTGAAGAAGTATTACTCTCAGGCGGCGGCTAACTGGATGTTGCAGCACCCAGGGCGCACCCTGTCAATCTATGAAATTGGCGAATTACTGGGAGAAGCATATCCTCGTGCTATGACCCCTTTGAGTATAATTAATGGGTTCAAAGTCAGTGGAATATTGCCCTTAAACCCGAATATATTTACTGACGACGAGTTCCTGTCAAGCGCCGTTACAGATCGCCCAATTCCAACTGTGACAAGACAAGGAGAACCCGTAGATGCTGCAGAAGCTGTGCCAACTACCAGCACCACCTCAATACGGACAGCACCAGTCTCTAGTCCATTAAACACAGAAATATAGCCAGTTGAGTTGTGTCAGACAAATCGGTGCTCTCGTCTAATGCTATGGAAAATGATTCAAAATCATTGATACGGTCAGTCAAAGTTGTTTTTATATCATTAGCCATCATTTCTATACGTCGGGCAAACAGTTCGTCTTCACAAACTAATTTTTTCAAATTAATTTTTCTTTTTAGGACACAAAACACTGCAAACTTCTAAGATAGACTCCTTGATAAATTCTCCATCGGCAAATGGTTTTAATGACTTTGCCAATTTTGATCTAACTATAAAACTAGCTTTCACTAACATTATGAAGTTGTGTTCTTTTGTTTATGAAACATTTGCTGCGGTTTTTCCAAATTAAGCTTCTGGATTTTGTCTTTTCTTATTTGTCCTGTCAGTGAGTGCAGCATAGGATGCTTAGTTGAGTAATGCCTCTTTATATTGAATTATTTCATTTCTGAAATGGATTCATTGCAAGCAAACAAATATGCTTACCATTGTGCAAGATAAAAAGAATTCTTCAGTCTATTTTGCTTGAAACTGGCCACCCTCTGCATCTACTTTTTGTTTCTTTCTTGATGAAAGGAAATCGTTTCGGTCATTCAAAAGACTTCGACCACCATACTAAAGCTAATTCAAGCCGATCAATATAAAAAAATGTTTCGAAAAATTTATTGAACGTTTATAATAAGAATTAATAAATCAGACAAAGGATGATGTACAGGAAAAGCAATTTGTGGTCACTTTAAAACGATGAGTATTGTATTACATCTGAACTTGATGGTGTCACGCGAAATAATACTTAATATCAATGATTGGTGTGCAAATTATGATTATAATTTCGTTTAAAAAAACAATGTTGCTCACTGAAATTACAGGCAATCATAGAATAATACTCTATATTTATGTACATATATCCAACATAAGATATCTAAAGTTAACATGCTGCAGCTAATCACCTAATCATATTAACTATTCCGCGATAAATATAGTCACACTGACAATGACTTCATTATTTACATTATCGACGTGTTATAATAAGAACGTGCTAAAAATATCGATGCTAATTAATAACGATGATTAATTAATTGTATCGGATTATTTTACTGTACCTTCCATCTAAATAATGGTATATTAAGATAAAGTATCCCTATCTGCCAGCGAAGGCGTGTACATTAATAAATGGAAACTAAATCTCTTTTAGCAAGGTTTTTTTAGCATCAAAGTGACCTATAGTCGTCCAGTTTGCAACCAAATAAAAGAGCTATTTTTGGATCGTCGGTTGTCGCCTAATGATTAATTGTAGTGATATAGTATCGTGCGTGACCATAAACTGAATTCTGATGTAGAGAGAGACCTTTAAAGGTAAAGATAATTAGATAGATTGATTCGAACTGAGGTCGAAAAATAACTTTTGTGAGGATACAATATACATACGAGGACTGTGCAGATATTATTGTCCCTGATATAGAATGAAATCGACTTGGAAATTGGTATAGGGGAAGTACGGGTACAATGTTACATTAGCTCGTAGGGTCATCTATTACAGTATTTGGGAACAAATTTTCGTTAAATAGATAACCGTCGCTTGCGCCAATTGTATTTGGTTTGCTTGATGAATTCTGACTTTATAAGTGTTAAGGAGAAGAAAAATTGAAATTTTCGCATTAAAACTAATTTATTTGAGGTGAATAAAATATTTAATAAAGAAATGGAGGATAAACTCCAAAAATACTCAGAAACGGCAAGTAAAATACAGCACGGTTTAACTCGCATAGATTTTTTAAGATTGGCATATGAGCTTGTTGTTTATTATAGAAACACAATAAGATTAAGGTGTCTCTAAATTGGGAAACAAAACAAGGCGGCTGTAATTGACTGGTTAGTTGGACTTTCACTAAGAAAACCAGAGGCTACTAGCCTATCTAGTTAAATGACTGCTTAGAGACAATCAGATCTGGTATATTAAGGCAAAGGGAAGCTGCAAAAAACTACAACATTCCCCATAGGACTCTTAATAATTACAAACTTAAAAATTGCCACACTATGCGGCCTGATAAACCTTTAATTTTAACAAACGAAGAGGTAAAAGGAGGATTTCCAATTAGACCAGCAGGATATAAGATATATTGTTAGGGATCACTTAAGAAAAGTTGGAAGGGTAGTAGCAATATTTAGAAATAATGTCCCGGGCAAGGATTGGGTCAGATCATTTGTGGCAGGATATCCAGAATTATCCGTCCGATTCGTATCGAGTATAAAGAAAAGTCGTGCAGCAATCAGTGAAGGTATGATCAAAGAGTATATTGATAATTTCTCTGCTGTTGTTGAAAATGTACCACCAGAAAATATCTGAAATTATGACGAAACGAATTTGGCGGATGACCCAGGCACAAAAAAAATGTGTGGTAAAGCGTGGTATCAAATACCCCATCAAAACTTGTAGCGGTTCTAAGACAAGCATACATGATGGCTGGTAGCGCTGCTGGAGAGCTATTCCCAACTTTTGTAGTTTACCGTGCCAACCGAATGTGGTCTACATGGGTAGAAGGTGGTCCTAAAGGTACCTTTTTAATGTTGCCTAAATTGAAGTAATTGGAAGGTAAAACTGTACTCATAGGAGATAATCTCTAGTCCCATGTATCTTCCAAAGTCATCAAAGAATGTCAGAATAATGATATAGCTTTTGTATGCCTTCTCCGAAATAGTACTCAATTTCACCCAGCCCCTGGACGTAGAATTTTTTTCCGTCCTATGAAAGGTGCATGGAGACAAATTTTATTAGCCTACAAAAACACATCCAGTGGAATAAAAAATGCCACTCTAAAAAAACAAGACTTTCCTGCTTTGCTTAACGATTTAATAAATGCTCTTAAATCGAATCAGTGTGCAAATTTAAAAGCAGGTTTTAAGAAATGTGGCCACCTAACCTAACATTAATGGATTGTTAAAAACATTTTCGGGCAGAGAAATTGACGAAGCTGAAAGAAATTCTATTGAAGGAAGTTTCAAGGAATTTTTAGAAAATAAAAGAAAGGAATTAACAGGAATAGATGGCATCAAGAAAAAAAAAAAAAAAAAGTAAATGTGGCTTCGGGGAAGAGTATTACCTATGAAGACCTTCAAGAGCCCTCAACATCAGGCGTTCCCACATCAGACGTCCCTACAACATCAGGTATCCCATTTAAAAAAAAAGTCAGCAGAAGGCAAAAAAAACTAAGAAAAGAAGTTTATGGTTCCGATTCCTCAAATTCCGAAAATGATGACGATGATGTGCCTTATAAGGAATCATCCAGTGAGTATGAAGAACACTTCAGTGATTTGGAAGAGAAAACCTGTCATGAAAACAGCAAATCAGGTCTTAAATGAAATCTTGTGAAGAAAGAAGTGGGAGAATTTGTTGTTTTTACATACGAAGGAGACTTTTCTCTGGAAAAATCATCCGCATTACTAAAACTGAAGCTACTGTATCCGCAATGCAGAAATGTAGAAGACTTTGGAAGTGATGCAAAGTAACCCCGTTTTACGGTATGCTAAACAAAAGGGCATTATAATTGTGACATTACCGCCTCAAATCACTAAAAACCAATTATAATATTGATTGGGAAAAACAATATCAATTTATGACGTTTCTGCGTTATTTAGAAAAGCATATTGAAAGCATTTTCAATCAATAATATAACTAATGGTTTCTTATCTACTGGAATATGGCCTCTCAATTCTGACATTTTTACCGATGATGATTTTTTGTGCTCAAGTGCAACAGACCGATTAATGCCAGACAATCAAAGCAACCACGAAAAAGTTAATTGTGAACAACAGTTTGCCTCAAATAATGATGATACATTGAACACCACCAAACTCCGGAAATTTTCCTGTCGTACCTGTACATCCACAAATAGGTGATAATACAGAAGAATCTACAGTATCATGTAGTTTTGCAAGTACTTCTATATTGTCACTAGAAGATGTTAGACCGCTTCCTAAAGCAGCTCCTAGGAAGACAATAACTAAAATAAGAAAAGGTAAAAGTTTAGTACTAACCGAGAGTCCTATGAAAGATGATGATGAAATGTGAGGAAAAACAAAACGCGAAGAAAGAGAAAGTAGTAAGAAAGATTTGGCCATAGCCAAAGAAAAAAAGTTTTCCTTCTGTTGCACGAAGCTTTCGAGGGGGCGGTGAATCTTTATACCACCATTCCCAACTCTGCTTTTTGATTCAGGATCATAATGGTGAAACCAGGTTTCATCCACAGTAACGAATCTTGCTAGGAAGAATCTCGGTTAATGATGTCCAAATTCTTCTCTGAAATGACCTGTCGAATACGGTTTTGCTCTAGTGTCAACATTTTCGGTGCTCATCGTGCAGCCACCTTTAATTCTTTACTTAAAATGATTTCTGCGCTACTTATTGAAGAGACACAAGTCTAAGCTATGAATTTCACGGCGATTCGTCTATCTTTCAGGACCATGTCAGGTAGGTATGTTCTGTCATGTATGTGCAGTAAAATAATATTTTGTACACTTTTCCGTATGAGAAACTTTTACTTTCTCATAGTGTACGCTCTAGGGAAAGTATCAAACATAATTTATAGATTCCCCATAAACATTGTTTCATATTCAATTGCACATGAGAGTTTATACAAGTTCACAAACCATATTAAAAAAAAAAACAGACTTTCTAACAATACAATTTACCACAATTTTACTTAATAATATTTTTTTAAATGCTTTCACTAAATATCATTATTCAAATTATCCTATCTTAACCAGGAAAAGATGCAAATGAAGACTGTGCAGCTGTTTAATCAACTGGAGACGGGGAAGCCAGCAATTTGTGAGTATAATATTATGAGTATCTCTGCGAAGATTGTTCTTTTGTATGTTGTACATATTTCTCATCAATACGACCTATGTATGTGTAGTTTATTTATCTTGTACGCATTATAGGAGGCCTTCACGCGAGTTTGTTAAATTATCCATTGTCAAGAGCGTACGTCAAGCGTATAAATCATTTTCTAATCAGACGCTACATGTTATTGCTTTATTTTCTCAACAGTACTAAACGTTTAACAAATTAACGCTAATACAATTACTGGGAATCCTATAAATTTCGAAAGAAAACGCAAGCTTAAAAACAACGTTTTCAAAATAGTGATAGTTTCGTGTCCTTCAAATATAGGCTTAAAAACCTAAACAAAGTTAGAATTTTAGTTGCTACAAGGTTGTTGTATAATTACCCATGTAATCCTATTATTACAATCAATTATTACGATAAATTAATGGAAAATTTCTGAGCAATAGCAACCTTGCAATGACCATGTATAATTTAACATTATTATTAATTAATACATTTAACGCATCAAAATAAAAACGATTTTTTTCTTTAATGTTTAATTTTATTTTATGATTTTGCATTGTCAAGTCAAGCATCGAGTGTATTTCGTGTCTATTGTGGGATCTTTTGGTCGTTGTCCAATAGTTGCAATTCTTGACATTTTTCTCGGAGAATTCAAATTCGTTCGACCTACCATTCGCTGTTGCGAGCAAAATGATTAACAGCGCAGCATTATAAAAGATGGTATGATGCTGTAACAAGGCCATTAGAACACAATTACACACACACAAAAACTACACCGCGAGAGTTGCGGTGATGGTCAAACAAGCGATACAGGTTAAGAAGTCATTGCAATTAAACACCTACCACACATTTAAAAAAATTACTTTTATGCATAGGTCACGTAGAGTGGCTCCAACCCCTTTTTGGACACGATATTTTGTTGAATCAAATTTTCTGAGGGGCTATTATAAACTCGACTTTAAAATAGCCCCAACAAAAAAATAATTTGGTGGTCACTTAATGTTGCATCTTCTTGATATCAATTTATCCGAAAACAATTCTATTGCAGCTTGTAATGTGGTATTTGACGCATCACTAATAGCTCCATCTTGCTGGAGCCAGGACTCGGAGGGTGGGGCAAAAAATTGACAGAAATTCGTTCCATTATTTTCTGTTTCTGATCGATATTGCTGTCCAAACTCATTTCGTACGGCTATGTAATTGCAGTTACTTAAAATTTTTCTTTGAACAATAACGAGCTAACCGTGGATAAATCATATGTTCCTCGTTAGAGAAGAAAATTCTTTCAAAATTATCAAATCTTTCCATTCTTTGGTTGGCAAACGCCTTATAGGTTAGTCAATTTCTTCTGATTCAAGCTTCAAAGCAGATAGCTCTAAACCTTTTTAATATTCCAAAACAGTAGACTCATGTTTGGGCAACTGTATTTTTGCAGTGATCTATTGAAATTAGAAAAAAATGAACAATTTTCTACATCAATCAAATGTGAAATACATATGTTGGTCTCGTTTAAGACTCAACACAAATACCAAATTTAAAAAGCCCAAAGCTGGCAAAAAAATCAAGAGAAGACATTACAAATTCAGATTTTGCAGGATATGGTGATCAAATCGAAACTATGAAGCAATATTTGCTTTGGCTTAGTCTACATGGTCGCTGATAGAAATTATATTAGACTTGCAAATCATGAATTTAGGACACTTAGTTTAAAGATTTAGAAAATGCACGAAGGAAAGTAAACAAAAATAATAAACCAACCTCCTGGATTAAAATAAAACGGTTGATAAAACGGTGAAGAAAATAGTCCTTAGAAGGTATTCCTTAAGGAAACTCTAGGATGTAATAATAGGATAATTGGAGCTCGGATTTAATTAAAGCTTGACCTAATTAGACCCATTATCCTTCTTTTGAAGGAAAATGTGTCCAATTAGACCAAATTGGGTTAGGTCAAAATTAACGAAAAATCCTTTCCACCCCTCGAAAACTTTTGGTTATCTTGACTTATTGTTCTTTTGAAGAACAATGGGTCCAATTAGATCAAGTTTGGTTAGGTCAAAATTTACGAAAAGTCCTCCACACCCCCAGAACACCTTCTGCGTTTGATCCATTAGGCCGATGTTTAAAAGTGTGTAGGATTCTAGTGCAGTACAACCTGTCAACAAAATGTGCCTGTCAACAAAAATGCCTGTCAACAAAATGCCTGTC